>CM023454.1:80521682-80528921 GCA_013339765.2 Haemaphysalis longicornis
TAGGTAGGTAGGTAGGTAGGTAGGTAGGTAGGTAGGTAGGTAGGTAGGTAGGTAGGTAGGTAGGTAGGTAGGTAGGCAGGCAGGCAGGTAGGTAGGTAGGTAGGTAGGTAGGTAGGTAGGTATGTGGGTAGGTAGGTAGGTAGGTAGGTAGGTAGGTAGGCAGGTAGGTGGTAGGTAGGCCAGGTAGGTAGGTAGGTAGGGTAGGTAGGGAGGTAGGTAGGTAGGTAGGTAGGTAGGTAGGTAGGTAGGTAGGAGGCAGGCAGGCAGGTAGGTAGGCAGGCAGGCAGGCAGGTAGGTAGGTAGGTAGGTAGGTAGGTAGGTAGGTAGGTACATAGGTAGGTAGGTGGGTAGTAGGTAGGGTGGGTAGGTAGGTAGGTAGGTAGGTAGGTAGGTAGGTATTAGGTAGGTAGGTAGGTAGGTAGGTAGGTAGGTAGGTGGTAGGTAGGTAGGTGGTATAGGTAGGTAGGTAGGTAGGTAGGTAGGTAGGTAGGTAGGTAGGTAGGTAGGTAGGTAGGTAGGTAGGTAGGTAGGTAGGTGGGTAGGTAGGTAGGTAGGTAGGTAGGTAGGTAGGTAGGTAGGTAGGTAGGTAGGTATGTAGGTAGGTAGGTAGGTAGGTAGGTAGATAGGTAGGTAGGGTAGGTTAGGTAGGTAGGTAGGTAGGTAGGTCATCTATCCGGTTATTTAAGACAAGCTGCTCAGAGGACACCTGTTCTCAGGTTTCTTTTACTACGATATTATCGTGTACAAGCTTATGTAAGGCACCAGACTTGTGGTATAGTGATTGCGGCATGCTGTACACATTCGATAGTTTTGCCTTGTGCATGTTGATCACAATTGATTTCTGCTTCCTCTTTACGCGGTTTGAGCGTTATTTTATTTTTATGTCTTAGCATTGCAACAGTGTGGCTTGCTTCGCCTGAGCTACTATCTGAGAGTTCACTTTAGCTGAGTCGGTGGATCGTAGTTTCATATTTTGAGTAGTTGCAGGGTTAGTTTCCACTTCGCGTGCCTCTAACAGCAGCATTGCTGCATCGTTGCAGTCGATAATGAGCCCAATTATCCGTGGCATAAACCCATGGCAAAAAAATCGATTGACGCACATTAACACTAGGGCACCAAAAATCGATTTCTGGTACCCTGGCGTACCGTCAAATATCATTAAACACCTGCAGGGCGAAAATACGATGGGGGCTGAACATTCTGCCACAAGAGCTGCTCCCGTGCCCATGAAGGGCGGAGCAGCAGGTGGTCTGCTGATATCCTTGGATCTGTGCTTACCGATGTTGATGCGGTCGACTTCTCTAGGGCAAGGGGAGCTCGTAATGGCTATCACTGGGATGACGGTATTGTTTGTATCCCTGAACGCATGCAAATCCTTGACACGAGCAGGGACAGGAAAGCGTGGCTGACCGAGGAGCGATAACGGAAAGGAGCAGAAGATTGAGGGAGGAAGGATAACCTGCGTGGCAAAACGACGATGGGTTCTAACCATTCTGCAACAATAACTGGGCCTGTTGCCTTATACCCATGTTCCCATTTACTTTGCATCATGTGTTCAAAGTATAGCTTCTAACACTTGAACAAAGTGTCAAATGTAATTTCTTAAATGCGAAATAGTGAATTTAAAATTCTGATTTAGTAATATCAATAACTTTTACGATGCAAAGAGTCAAAATGTTCTTGAAAGACACAAGCATTATGAGTGTATCATTCTTGACACTGTATATAGATAATAAAATGGTAGAAAAATTAGACAATTGCAGTTTTTTTAAAGCCCAGTTCTCCATCATTCGTGTGCAAATGTTATAACGAGAAACCGGTAATTGTAGCTTTTAGCATACAGTTAATGTAAATGTCAGTAAGAACTGTCTCGATAACTTTTAGAGGTACCTCTACAAAATATCAGACTTACCTAAAAAGCCCTCAAATTTTTCTGTCGGGGCTATTGTAACACAGGTTGAAGGCGGGCCAGTTGGTACATAACTAACTTATAAAACAGCGCTAGAAACAAGACTGCAGAAAGGGCACACAGACAGACACAGTTACTATTGTAACTGTGGTTACAAATGTAAATAAATTTCTTTTATTTGTCGAATAAACTGTAATGTATTACAATGGTTGTACTATGCATTCCAGTAAGTAAAAAACCAAAGCTTGGGCATTTCCTAAATAAAAAAACTTCATCAGGATCTGGTAAGGCATGGTGAGAGAGATTGTGTCCTGTATTTTTTTGTACCTAAACATTTAATGCAGTGTAAGATTCATCAGAAAGCTGATGTGTGTTGTTGCAAAACAGATTTTAATGCTCTAAAGGGACGCTGAAGTGAATTTTTCAAGCTGCCATTTTTCCTTCGACTCCGTACACTGGCTCCAATGAATACACTTTTCATCGTTTATTCAGGCGACAGGGGCGGTTATTACATTAAAAAGAATGAAAGAAGATAAACTATCATACGCAGTTATTGGTGTATTTACCAACTGAGCGACGTCAGGACACGGTGCTACGTGATTGGAAGACTTCCAAGATTATATACATAAACATTTGGTTTCGGTTCTGTGGAAACAACATCTTGGCATCCGACGTTATCATTGAATGGACATTACCGATATATAAATTAGGGCCCTACCGCAATTCTGTCAGGTTGTCGGGTGGACAATGGCTCCGACAAGCCTACCAGGACGGCTTGGATTTGTAGCAATGACTAGCTGTGGCCTACGCAGTGAATGAACGCCTCCGCATAACGCAGTCACTCCATAATATGTGTTTTCCCTCATCCTTGGTGCATGCCTTACTTATGCCTGTATAGTAAAAGCGTGGTTGCACAAGGACAAAGGCCCGCTGTTTCTGGCCTGTGGCAAAGCACACCAACGAGACGTTGCAAGTGTAAAGTCAGTCTGCGTGCGTTCTGTGAACTCGCTCGTTGAGCAATGATGTTACTGCCCACAAAAGGTGTATTCATTAAAGAACGATGTAATCAACTCTCCAAAATTGAAATGTAGTATATTTATTTCGAAGGTGACCTTGCAAAATAACATACTAGCCCTCCAGACCACTCGGCCACAACCAGGGCTGCTGTGTTTAAAACATTAGGAATTTATTGTGTAACCAGTTTACTTTTTTACTTTTGTTTAGTGTTCAAAGAGCTTAGGTGACTATTCATTGCACAGTGCTCGTGCAGTAGGCATCCCCAAAATTTCAGCAGTTGCTCAGGTCTAGCGATTAGATTTTTAATTTTGCTTCGTGCACGCTGTATGGTAAAAGATGGAGTTATTTTATTTCCTTAGCACCTGTATTACCTACTCTGACTCTTCTATCGCCTTCATTTGTTACTTGATTTTCTTTACTATCATACCAGGTCAGCGAAGCTTCCCCTTGCGCTTGTGCAGCGTGTGTGTAGAGCGAACCGAACTAGGAACTTGATGTTGTTTGCCAACTACAACAAAATAAAGAAATCACATTCTTTATATCACAAACGTGTTCTGCCTTATTTTCAACTGAGCCAACCAATTGCGACAACCCGTCGGCGGCAGATGTTGGCGGATTGACTGGGTAGGGGTCTCGGCAAGCCGTTCACTAGCGCAGTCAAGCTAAGTCAATTTTCTGACGTCACACACGAAAACGTCCTAGAAAAACTGTCGTGGACGCAAAAGTAATGAGAAAACCCTCCTTTTTTTATTTGCCAGTATTCTTTTAAAACTTCGCTCTTTCGACAACCAGCTAACTTTTCGCGCCCCTTAGGGCCGTTACACAATTTTTTTGTTACCCATTCAAGGCCAAAGAATGTAAAAACAAGTTCCTGCGATGCCTTAAACAAACGAAACAGAGATATTATAAATACGAGTAAAGAAAACAAATAAGCACTACCCCCTTCACTTTTCACCCAATGTTTACGTGAACATAAGGCACAAAAATAGAAAGTGAAGTAACAAATGCAAATGAAAGTGTTTTTGGATATTGAAGAAAGGTTTTATTTCGAGAGTTTGGGTAATATAGAGAAATTCAGGCAAAAAAGAAAGAGCACATTTCAGAATACTTACACGGCGAGAAATATTCGGCACAGACAGAACGTTTAATGCTAGGATGTACCTTTTACCATTTCTACAAAGCAGAGCTGCTACCAATTGAGCACAGTAAAAATTTCAATTTTTGAAGGCAAACTACTGAACGTGAAATACTCATGGAGTATTACGACAGAGGTATCATGAGTGTAACATTCTTGACACTCCAAATACATATGTAAATGGCAGAGAAACGAAACAAAAATCGTATATCTAAAGTCCAGTTCACAGCGATGTTGTGTCCTAATTTTACACAAAAAAACGCGTAATTGCAGCCGTTCCGCGTGCAACAATTAATAAATGTCACAAAAAACCATCTTTAAACCTTGGAAATGTTACCTTTACAAATTATCTGACTCAGGAAGCTAAAACACTAAAACCATCTTTTTTTTCTTCCGGACTAGCCTAAACGAAGTTAACAAAAATAAATACAAAACAAACCGGATGTCTTTCGAGACTAAAGTAATATTGTATTGACAATGGTGAACCCTACAACAAGTACGTAAAAAGCAGAGCTTCGGCACTTCCTGAATCATAGGCTTATTTCCTATTCTGATGAGGCACTTCTGATATTGTGGCCTGTATTTATTTTGTATTTAAACATTCGTTCTCCTGTTACATTAATCAGCAAACTATTTTTTGTTGGTGAAAAACAGGGTTTCATTACCTCATTTCACATACAGCAAGCGAGCCTCAAATACCGACCGCAATTTCACAGCGTGGAATCGGTCGACTCTCAAGACTAATGATGATGTTTGGAGTGTAATGGCGCAAGGCCTACTAAGGGCAAAGAGCGCCAAACAATAGTGATTACATGAAAGTGACATGAAAGTAAAAGTAGAACATTTCAGTACATATAAACAAAGTAAAACACAACGTAATGAAGATGACTGGTGTAAAGGGCCAGGTGGTCAACGTGCAAGATAAGAAATGAGATGTAAAATTTTTTACGTCGGTAAGGAACTCGAAAACGCGTTTTTTTGAAAACATGGCTTTGTCTCTTAAGAAGTATTACGGGTGTGGTGGGATATGTCACGTGTGTAGTTGTGGGAAGTATTTGTGTCGTGTTTGTGTAAGTGCCTTACATTGTATAAGGATGTAGATCACGGGTAGGGCGTCTCCGCACCTTCTGCACAGAGGTCTTGGAGACCCAGTGAGAAGGTGCGAGTGCATTGCATGAGTGTGCCTGATCTGTAATCTACGCAAGGTGACTTCAGTATATCTATTACGTGTGTCGGTGGTGTATGGTTCCAAGTGGGGTTTTATTACGTGTAACTTGTCTGTTTGTTCCCTCCAGTGTGCTTGCCATGTTTTGCGAAGTTGTGCTGATGCTGTGTGGTTTCACGTCGGTGTAGGGTAATGTGGGTTATGTCTACTGTATTCAAGAGGGTAGCAGCAGCAGCCGTTCCATCCTCCGCTTCATTCCCGGCTATACCACAGTTGCCAGAAAGTCCCGATTTTAAATGTCCTATTTGAGTCCCGATTTTAAACGTCTGCAAATAAATGCGGATGCCCTCTACGTACGTTTTGTTCAGCTTGGTTCCTCATTTAAAAAAAATGTCTTGGCTCTACAGCCTCTATTGCCAAGTGAACACCACTACTGTATTTATTACTCCAATTGATGCTATCACTCCGCGACATTATGAGGCGCAGGGTTCAGCTTGTCTTACCTTGACAAAACGTATGGAGAAAACACGCATTTAGGAAGTATATTCTTGAAAAACTTCAGAGGTCTTTTTAAAGCAAGTAAAAACCTTATGGTCTTTGGATTACTAAAAAAACGGTCAAGAAAATTGTTTCATTGCAAACGTAATTAGAGAACTGTAATTTTTAACTTCAGCAGCAATCTTTGTTATTATCTCTTGGCAAGCAGAAAAGTTGTCCTACCATTTAGGGCCATTAAACAATTGTTTTTGTTATGCATGGCAGGGCAAAGCAACAAAAAGCACTTGCCTACCTGGTCTTAGACAAACGAAACAGAGATACTATATTTTCGATAAACGAAAAGAAATAAAGCCAACCAGCTCCAGTTTTTGGCAATGCTTATAGTACTTGTGACAAAAATAGAATCTTAGAAATAGACGTCGATGAAAGTATATTATTATTGAACAAATCTCATTATTATAATACTTTGTGCAACGTGAGATAAATTCAGCCACAGAAGAATGGTCACGTTTGAGACATACATACAGCAAAAAAAGGTTCTTAAGATACAGACAGTCCTAGTGTATAATATGCCTTCTATCATCTTGTAAACCATACGTGCTAAAAATTGAGCATTTTCTAAAATGTCGTTTCTTGAATGCACATAATGAATATAAATTTTGATGTAATAATATCACTAAACGATGACATTTCAACAGTAACAAGTTCTGGAAAAACCGAGGGATTATCAGTGTAACATTCTTACACTCCAAATTCAACTAAAGTGCAGACAAATGAGATACTGTGTTTTTTTTATCCAGTTGCCCGGTATTTTATGTTCAAATTTTGTGCAAACAAGCGAGCAATTGTAGCGTTTTCGCATGCAGGGATTTGTAAATGTCACTACGAATGTTTCATTACCTTGCGAACATTACCTATACGACAGATCCGGCTCAGAAGCTGAAAACATTATTTACCAGCTATGTGTTTGTACCGAAACAACAGAGGTTAAAAAAATACCAAAACATAGCGGATGTATTTATAGACAAAACTGAAATTATATTGACAATGATCTACTATACATCGAGCAAATAAAAAAAAACGAAAGCTCGGAACTTCCTGATAATACACTCCTTTTTAGGATTCCAAGGGTCACGTATTAGATTATGGCCACAGATTGTTTGCACCTAAACATTCATTGTAGAGTAATATTGATCAGGAAGCAATCGTTGTTGCTGGAGAACAATGTTTTATTGCATTAAGTCTTACTCACCAAGACGAACCTCAAGGCATCGGTTCCCAGTGTCGAGTCCGTTGATTCAAAAGACGAGCCGCAGCCTTTTCTACCAAGACAGCAATGGGGCTGCCACGAGTGGATACTCTCGCCTTTTGTTACTGTAGAGCTTCTATAATGTACTGCACCTTCGAAGTATTAGCGAATACGCGCCCCTGCCCGTGGTCGCGGCCTGCGAATAAAAGCGGATACTGCCTTTCTGGGGGATAAAACAATTAGATGGCCATCTATAAAGTCAACAC
>CM023454.1:80529021-80612793 GCA_013339765.2 Haemaphysalis longicornis
TGTCGATAGCGCAGAGCCTTTTATCGGGGTGCAAGTGACGTAGGGGTTGAGTCGGTAGCACGTGACCAATGAAGAAACCGGGCTGCGAAGAGATGATCCTCTGGCGGCGCCGATGGGCACTGGCCAGATGTGCTGTGTTGAAGATCTGGGGTAGCTGAAACGTCGTGCGTCCGGGTGGCTGGGTTGACCGGGCTCAGTAGTATCGGGAGGCAAGGGTTCGTATCAGCAGCATAAACTGCTCGCCGTGAATTCCGAGCGGAAAGGCCAGGAACAGGAGCTGCGCAAAGAACAGGCGTTGCAAATGACGGTTGGCCATCGCTGGCGTGCTGCCGAGCCCACTGAAGAGCGTGTCGATAGCGCAGAGCCTTTTATCGGGGTGAAGTGACGTAGGGGTTGAGTCGGTAGCACGTGACCAATGAAGAAACCGGGCTGCGAAGAGATGATCCTCTGGCGGCGCCGATGGGCACTGGCCAGATGTGCTGTGTTGAAGATCCGGGGTAGCTGAAACGTCGTGCGTCCGGGTGGCTGGGTTGACCGGGCTCAGTAGTATCGGGAGGCAAGGGTTCGTATCAGCAGCATGAAACTGCTCGCCGTGAATTCCGAGCGGAAAGGCCAGGAACAGGAGCTGCGCAAAGAACAGGCGTTGCAAATGACGGTTGGCCATCGCTGGCGTGCTGCCGAGCCCACTGAAGAGCAGTGTCGATAGCGCAGAGCCTTTTATCGGGGTGAAGTGACGTAGGGGTTGAGTCGGTAGCACGTGACCAATGAAGAAACCGGGCTGCGAAGAGATGATCCTCTGGCGGCGCCGATGGGCACTGGCCAGATGTGCTGTGTTGAAGATCCGGGGTAGCTGAAACGTCGTGCGTCCGGGTGGCTGGGTTGACCGGGCTCAGTAGTATCGGGAGGCAAGGGTTCGTATCAGCAGCATGAAACTGCTCGCCGTGAATTCCGAGCGGAAAGGCCAGGAACAGGAGCTGCGCAAAGAACAGGCGTTGCAAATGACGGTTGGCCATCGCTGGCGTGCTGCCGAGCCCACTGAAGAGCGTGTCGATAGCGCAGAGCCTTTTATCGGGGTGAAGTGACGTAGGGGTTGAGTCGGTAGCACGTGACCAATGAAGAAACCGGGCTGCGAAGAGATGATCCTCTGGCGGCGCCGATGGGCACTGGCCAGATGTGCTGTGTTGAAGATCCGGGGTAGCTGAAACGTCGTGCGTCCGGGTGGCTGGGTTGACCGGGCTCAGTAGTATCGGGAGGCAAGGGTTCGTATCAGCAGCATGAAACTGCTCGCCGTGAATTCCGAGCGGAAAGGCCAGGAACAGGAGCTGCGCAAAGAACAGGCGTTGCAAATGACGGTTGGCCATCGCTGGCGTGCTGCCGAGCCCACTGAAGAGCGTGTCGATAGCGCAGAGCCTTTTATCGGGGTGAAGTGACGTAGGGGTTGAGTCGGTAGCACGTGACCAATGAAGAAACCGGGCTGCGAAGAGATGATCCTCTGGCGGCGCCGATGGGCACTGGCCAGATGTGCTGTGTTGAAGATCCGGGGTAGCTGAAACGTCGTGCGTCCGGGTGGCTGGGTTGACCGGGCTCAGTAGTATCGGGAGGCAAGGGTTCGTATCAGCAGCATGAAACTGCTCGCCGTGAATTCCGAGCGGAAAGGCCAGGAACAGGAGCTGCGCAAAGAACAGGCGTTGCAAATGACGGTTGGCCATCGCTGGCGTGCTGCCGAGCCCACTGAAGAGCGTGTCGATAGCGCAGAGCCTTTTATCGGGGTGAAGTGACGTAGGGGTTGAGTCGGTAGCACGTGACCAATGAAGAAACCGGGCTGCGAAGAGATGATCCTCTGGCGGCGCCGATGGGCACTGGCCAGATGTGCTGTGTTGAAGATCCGGGGTAGCTGAAACGTCGTGCGTCCGGGTGGCTGGGTTGACCGGGCTCAGTAGTATCGGGAGGCAAGGGTTCGTATCAGCAGCATGAAAACTGCTCGCCGTGAATTCCGAGCGGAAAGGCCAGGAACAGGAGCTGCGCAAAGAACAGGCGTTGCAAATGACGGTTGGCCATCGCTGGCGTGCTGCCGAGCCCACTGAAGAGCAGTGTCGATAGCGCAGAGCCTTTTATCGGGGTGCAAGTGACGTAGGGGTTGAGTCGGTAGCACGTGACCAATGAAGAAACCGGGCTGCGAAGAGATGATCCTCTGGCGGCGCCGATGGGCACTGGCCAGATGTGCTGTGTTGAAGATCCGGGGTAGCTGAAACGTCGTGCGTCCGGGTGGCTGGGTTGACCGGGCTCAGTAGTATCGGGAGGCAAGGGTTCGTATCAGCAGCATGAAACTGCTCGCCGTGAATTCCGAGCGGAAAGGCCAGGAACAGGAGCTGCGCAAAGAACAGGCGTTGCAAATGACGGTTGGCCATCGCTGGCGTGCTGCCGAGCCCACTGAAGAGCGTGTCGATAGCGCAGAGCCTTTTATCGGGGTGAAGTGACGTAGGGGTTGAGTCGGTAGCACGTGACCAATGAAGAAACCGGGCTGCGAAGAGATGATCCTCTGGCGGCGCCGATGGGCACTGGCCAGATGTGCTGTGTTGAAGATCCGGGGTAGCTGAAACGTCGTGCGTCCGGGTGGCTGGGTTGACCGGGCTCAGTAGTATCGGGAGGCAAGGGTTCGTATCAGCAGCATGAAACTGCTCGCCGTGAATTCCGAGCGGAAAGGCCAGGAACAGGAGCTGCGCAAAGAACAGGCGTTGCAAATGACGGTTGGCCATCGCTGGCGTGCTGCCGAGCCCACTGAAGAGCGTGTCGATAGCGCAGAGCCTTTTATCGGGGTGAAGTGACGTAGGGGTTGAGTCGGTAGCACGTGACCAATGAAGAAACCGGGCTGCGAAGAGATGATCCTCTGGCGGCGCCGATGGGCACTGGCCAGATGTGCTGTGTTGAAGATCCGGGGTAGCTGAAACGTCGTGCGTCCGGGTGGCTGGGTTGACCGGGCTCAGTAGTATCGGGAGGCAAGGGTTCGTATCAGCAGCATGAAACTGCTCGCCGTGAATTCCGAGCGGAAAGGCCAGGAACAGGAGCTGCGCAAAGAACAGGCGTTGCAAATGACGGTTGGCCATCGCTGGCGTGCTGCCGAGCCCACTGAAGAGCATGTCGATAGCGCAGAGCCTTTTATCGGGGTGAAGTGACGTAGGGGTTGAGTCGGTAGCACGTGACCAATGAAGAAACCGGGCTGCGAAGAGATGATCCTCTGGCGGCGCCGATGGGCACTGGCCAGATGTGCTGTGTTGAAGATCCGGGGTAGCTGAAACGTCGTGCGTCCGGGTGGCTGGGTTGACCGGGCTCAGTAGTATCGGGAGGCAAGGGTTCGTATCAGCAGCATGAAACTGCTCGCCGTGAATTCCGAGCGGAAAGGCCAGGAACAGGAGCTGCGCAAAGAACAGGCGTTGCAAATGACGGTTGGCCATCGCTGGCGTGCTGCCGAGCCCACTGAAGAGCGTGTCGATAGCGCAGAGCCTTTTATCGGGGTGAAGTGACGTAGGGGTTGAGTCGGTAGCACGTGACCAATGAAGAAACCGGGCTGCGAAGAGATGATCCTCTGGCGGCGCCGATGGGCACTGGCCAGATGTGCTGTGTTGAAGATCCGGGGTAGCTGAAACGTCGTGCGTCCGGGTGGCTGGGTTGACCGGGCTCAGTAGTATCGGGAGGCAAGGGTTCGTATCAGCAGCATGAAACTGCTCGCCGTGAATTCCGAGCGGAAAGGCCAGGAACAGGAGCTGCGCAAAGAACAGGCGTTGCAAATGACGGTTGGCCATCGCTGGCGTGCTGCCGAGCCCACTGAAGAGCGTGTCGATAGCGCAGAGCCTTTTATCGGGGTGAAGTGACGTAGGGGTTGAGTCGGTAGCACGTGACCAATGAAGAAACCGGGCTGCGAAGAGATGATCCTCTGGCGGCGCCGATGGGCACTGGCCAGATGTGCTGTGTTGAAGATCCGGGGTAGCTGAAACGTCGTGCGTCCGGGTGGCTGGGTTGACCGGGCTCAGTAGTATCGGGAGGCAAGGGTTCGTATCAGCAGCATAAAACTGCTCGCCGTGAATTCCGAGCGGAAAGGCCAGGAACAGGAGCTGCGCAAAGAACAGGCGTTGCAAATGACGGTTGGCCATCGCTGGCGTGCTGCCGAGCCCACTGAAGAGCGTGTCGATAGCGCAGAGCCTTTTATCGGGGTCAAGTGACGTAGGGGTTGAGTCGGTAGCACGTGACCAATGAAGAAACCGGGCTGCGAAGAGATGATCCTCTGGCGGCGCCGATGGGCACTGGCCAGATGTGCTGTGTTGAAGATCCGGGGTAGCTGAAACGTCGTGCGTCCGGGTGGCTGGGTTGACCGGGCTCAGTAGTATCGGGAGGCAAGGGTTCGTATCAGCAGCATGAAACTGCTCGCCGTGAATTCCGAGCGGAAAGGCCAGGAACAGGAGCTGCGCAAAGAACAGGCGTTGCAAATGACGGTTGGCCATCGCTGGCGTGCTGCCGAGCCCACTGAAGAGCGTGTCGATAGCGCAGAGCCTTTTATCGGGGTGAAGTGACGTAGGGGTTGAGTCGGTAGCACGTGACCAATGAAGAAACCGGGCTGCGAAGAGATGATCCTCTGGCGGCGCCGATGGGCACTGGCCAGATGTGCTGTGTTGAAGATCCGGGGTAGCTGAAACGTCGTGCGTCCGGGTGGCTGGGTTGACCGGGCTCAGTAGTATCGGGAGGCAAGGGTTCGTATCAGCAGCATGAAAACTGCTCGCCGTGAATTCCGAGCGGAAAGGCCAGGAACAGGAGCTGCGCAAAGAACAGGCGTTGCAAATGACGGTTGGCCATCGCTGGCGTGCTGCCGAGCCCACTGAAGAGCAGTGTCGATAGCGCAGAGCCTTTTATCGGGGTGAAGTGACGTAGGGGTTGAGTCGGTAGCACGTGACCAATGAAGAAACCGGGCTGCGAAGAGATGATCCTCTGGCGGCGCCGATGGGCACTGGCCAGATGTGCTGTGTTGAAGATCCGGGGTAGCTGAAACGTCGTGCGTCCGGGTGGCTGGGTTGACCGGGCTCAGTAGTATCGGGAGGCAAGGGTTCGTATCAGCAGCATAAAACTGCTCGCCGTGAATTCCGAGCGGAAAGGCCAGGAACAGGAGCTGCGCAAAGAACAGGCGTTGCAAATGACGGTTGGCCATCGCTGGCGTGCTGCCGAGCCCACTGAAGAGCGTGTCGATAGCGCAGAGCCTTTTATCGGGGTGAAGTGACGTAGGGGTTGAGTCGGTAGCACGTGACCAATGAAGAAACCGGGCTGCGAAGAGATGATCCTCTGGCGGCGCCGATGGGCACTGGCCAGATGTGCTGTGTTGAAGATCCGGGGTAGCTGAAACGTCGTGCGTCCGGGTGGCTGGGTTGACCGGGCTCAGTAGTATCGGGAGGCAAGGGTTCGTATCAGCAGCATGAAACTGCTCGCCGTGAATTCCGAGCGGAAAGGCCAGGAACAGGAGCTGCGCAAAGAACAGGCGTTGCAAATGACGGTTGGCCATCGCTGGCGTGCTGCCGAGCCCACTGAAGAGCAGTGTCGATAGCGCAGAGCCTTTTATCGGGGTGCAAGTGACGTAGGGGTTGAGTCGGTAGCACGTGACCAATGAAGAAACCGGGCTGCGAAGAGATGATCCTCTGGCGGCGCCGATGGGCACTGGCCAGATGTGCTGTGTTGAAGATCCGGGGTAGCTGAAACGTCGTGCGTCCGGGTGGCTGGGTTGACCGGGCTCAGTAGTATCGGGAGGCAAGGGTTCGTATCAGCAGCATGAAACTGCTCGCCGTGAATTCCGAGCGGAAAGGCCAGGAACAGGAGCTGCGCAAAGAACAGGCGTTGCAAATGACGGTTGGCCATCGCTGGCGTGCTGCCGAGCCCACTGAAGAGCGTGTCGATAGCGCAGAGCCTTTTATCGGGGTGAAGTGACGTAGGGGTTGAGTCGGTAGCACGTGACCAATGAAGAAACCGGGCTGCGAAGAGATGATCCTCTGGCGGCGCCGATGGGCACTGGCCAGATGTGCTGTGTTGAAGATCCGGGGTAGCTGAAACGTCGTGCGTCCGGGTGGCTGGGTTGACCGGGCTCAGTAGTATCGGGAGGCAAGGGTTCGTATCAGCAGCATGAAACTGCTCGCCGTGAATTCCGAGCGGAAAGGCCAGGAACAGGAGCTGCGCAAAGAACAGGCGTTGCAAATGACGGTTGGCCATCGCTGGCGTGCTGCCGAGCCCACTGAAGAGCGTGTCGATAGCGCAGAGCCTTTTATCGGGGTGAAGTGACGTAGGGGTTGAGTCGGTAGCACGTGACCAATGAAGAAACCGGGCTGCGAAGAGATGATCCTCTGGCGGCGCCGATGGGCACTGGCCAGATGTGCTGTGTTGAAGATCCGGGGTAGCTGAAACGTCGTGCGTCCGGGTGGCTGGGTTGACCGGGCTCAGTAGTATCGGGAGGCAAGGGTTCGTATCAGCAGCATGAAACTGCTCGCCGTGAATTCCGAGCGGAAAGGCCAGGAACAGGAGCTGCGCAAAGAACAGGCGTTGCAAATGACGGTTGGCCATCGCTGGCGTGCTGCCGAGCCCACTGAAGAGCGTGTCGATAGCGCAGAGCCTTTTATCGGGGTGAAGTGACGTAGGGGTTGAGTCGGTAGCACGTGACCAATGAAGAAACCGGGCTGCGAAGAGATGATCCTCTGGCGGCGCCGATGGGCACTGGCCAGATGTGCTGTGTTGAAGATCCGGGGTAGCTGAAACGTCGTGCGTCCGGGTGGCTGGGTTGACCGGGCTCAGTAGTATCGGGAGGCAAGGGTTCGTATCAGCAGCATGAAACTGCTCGCCGTGAATTCCGAGCGGAAAGGCCAGGAACAGGAGCTGCGCAAAGAACAGGCGTTGCAAATGACGGTTGGCCATCGCTGGCGTGCTGCCGAGCCCACTGAAGAGCGTGTCGATAGCGCAGAGCCTTTTATCGGGGTGAAGTGACGTAGGGGTTGAGTCGGTAGCACGTGACCAATGAAGAAACCGGGCTGCGAAGAGATGATCCTCTGGCGGCGCCGATGGGCACTGGCCAGATGTGCTGTGTTGAAGATCCGGGGTAGCTGAAACGTCGTGCGTCCGGGTGGCTGGGTTGACCGGGCTCAGTAGTATCGGGAGGCAAGGGTTCGTATCAGCAGCATGAAACTGCTCGCCGTGAATTCCGAGCGGAAAGGCCAGGAACAGGAGCTGCGCAAAGAACAGGCGTTGCAAATGACGGTTGGCCATCGCTGGCGTGCTGCCGAGCCCACTGAAGAGCGTGTCGATAGCGCAGAGCCTTTTATCGGGGTGAAGTGACGTAGGGGTTGAGTCGGTAGCACGTGACCAATGAAGAAACCGGGCTGCGAAGAGATGATCCTCTGGCGGCGCCGATGGGCACTGGCCAGATGTGCTGTGTTGAAGATCCGGGGTAGCTGAAACGTCGTGCGTCCGGGTGGCTGGGTTGACCGGGCTCAGTAGTATCGGGAGGCAAGGGTTCGTATCAGCAGCATGAAAACTGCTCGCCGTGAATTCCGAGCGGAAAGGCCAGGAACAGGAGCTGCGCAAAGAACAGGCGTTGCAAATGACGGTTGGCCATCGCTGGCGTGCTGCCGAGCCCACTGAAGAGCAGTGTCGATAGCGCAGAGCCTTTTATCGGGGTGCAAGTGACGTAGGGGTTGAGTCGGTAGCACGTGACCAATGAAGAAACCGGGCTGCGAAGAGATGATCCTCTGGCGGCGCCGATGGGCACTGGCCAGATGTGCTGTGTTGAAGATCCGGGGTAGCTGAAACGTCGTGCGTCCGGGTGGCTGGGTTGACCGGGCTCAGTAGTATCGGGAGGCAAGGGTTCGTATCAGCAGCATGAAACTGCTCGCCGTGAATTCCGAGCGGAAAGGCCAGGAACAGGAGCTGCGCAAAGAACAGGCGTTGCAAATGACGGTTGGCCATCGCTGGCGTGCTGCCGAGCCCACTGAAGAGCGTGTCGATAGCGCAGAGCCTTTTATCGGGGTGAAGTGACGTAGGGGTTGAGTCGGTAGCACGTGACCAATGAAGAAACCGGGCTGCGAAGAGATGATCCTCTGGCGGCGCCGATGGGCACTGGCCAGATGTGCTGTGTTGAAGATCCGGGGTAGCTGAAACGTCGTGCGTCCGGGTGGCTGGGTTGACCGGGCTCAGTAGTATCGGGAGGCAAGGGTTCGTATCAGCAGCATGAAACTGCTCGCCGTGAATTCCGAGCGGAAAGGCCAGGAACAGGAGCTGCGCAAAGAACAGGCGTTGCAAATGACGGTTGGCCATCGCTGGCGTGCTGCCGAGCCCACTGAAGAGCGTGTCGATAGCGCAGAGCCTTTTATCGGGGTGAAGTGACGTAGGGGTTGAGTCGGTAGCACGTGACCAATGAAGAAACCGGGCTGCGAAGAGATGATCCTCTGGCGGCGCCGATGGGCACTGGCCAGATGTGCTGTGTTGAAGATCCGGGGTAGCTGAAACGTCGTGCGTCCGGGTGGCTGGGTTGACCGGGCTCAGTAGTATCGGGAGGCAAGGGTTCGTATCAGCAGCATGAAAACTGCTCGCCGTGAATTCCGAGCGGAAAGGCCAGGAACAGGAGCTGCGCAAAGAACAGGCGTTGCAAATGACGGTTGGCCATCGCTGGCGTGCTGCCGAGCCCACTGAAGAGCGTGTCGATAGCGCAGAGCCTTTTATCGGGGTGAAGTGACGTAGGGGTTGAGTCGGTAGCACGTGACCAATGAAGAAACCGGGCTGCGAAGAGATGATCCTCTGGCGGCGCCGATGGGCACTGGCCAGATGTGCTGTGTTGAAGATCCGGGGTAGCTGAAACGTCGTGCGTCCGGGTGGCTGGGTTGACCGGGCTCAGTAGTATCGGGAGGCAAGGGTTCGTATCAGCAGCATGAAACTGCTCGCCGTGAATTCCGAGCGGAAAGGCCAGGAACAGGAGCTGCGCAAAGAACAGGCGTTGCAAATGACGGTTGGCCATCGCTGGCGTGCTGCCGAGCCCACTGAAGAGCGTGTCGATAGCGCAGAGCCTTTTATCGGGGTGAAGTGACGTAGGGGTTGAGTCGGTAGCACGTGACCAATGAAGAAACCGGGCTGCGAAGAGATGATCCTCTGGCGGCGCCGATGGGCACTGGCCAGATGTGCTGTGTTGAAGATCCGGGGTAGCTGAAACGTCGTGCGTCCGGGTGGCTGGGTTGACCGGGCTCAGTAGTATCGGGAGGCAAGGGTTCGTATCAGCAGCATGAAACTGCTCGCCGTGAATTCCGAGCGGAAAGGCCAGGAACAGGAGCTGCGCAAAGAACAGGCGTTGCAAATGACGGTTGGCCATCGCTGGCGTGCTGCCGAGCCCACTGAAGAGCGTGTCGATAGCGCAGAGCCTTTTATCGGGGTGAAGTGACGTAGGGGTTGAGTCGGTAGCACGTGACCAATGAAGAAACCGGGCTGCGAAGAGATGATCCTCTGGCGGCGCCGATGGGCACTGGCCAGATGTGCTGTGTTGAAGATCCGGGGTAGCTGAAACGTCGTGCGTCCGGGTGGCTGGGTTGACCGGGCTCAGTAGTATCGGGAGGCAAGGGTTCGTATCAGCAGCATGAAACTGCTCGCCGTGAATTCCGAGCGGAAAGGCCAGGAACAGGAGCTGCGCAAAGAACAGGCGTTGCAAATGACGGTTGGCCATCGCTGGCGTGCTGCCGAGCCCACTGAAGAGCGTGTCGATAGCGCAGAGCCTTTTATCGGGGTGAAGTGACGTAGGGGTTGAGTCGGTAGCACGTGACCAATGAAGAAACCGGGCTGCGAAGAGATGATCCTCTGGCGGCGCCGATGGGCACTGGCCAGATGTGCTGTGTTGAAGATCCGGGGTAGCTGAAACGTCGTGCGTCCGGGTGGCTGGGTTGACCGGGCTCAGTAGTATCGGGAGGCAAGGGTTCGTATCAGCAGCATGAAACTGCTCGCCGTGAATTCCGAGCGGAAAGGCCAGGAACAGGAGCTGCGCAAAGAACAGGCGTTGCAAATGACGGTTGGCCATCGCTGGCGTGCTGCCGAGCCCACTGAAGAGCGTGTCGATAGCGCAGAGCCTTTTATCGGGGTGAAGTGACGTAGGGGTTGAGTCGGTAGCACGTGACCAATGAAGAAACCGGGCTGCGAAGAGATGATCCTCTGGCGGCGCCGATGGGCACTGGCCAGATGTGCTGTGTTGAAGATCCGGGGTAGCTGAAACGTCGTGCGTCCGGGTGGCTGGGTTGACCGGGCTCAGTAGTATCGGGAGGCAAGGGTTCGTATCAGCAGCATGAAACTGCTCGCCGTGAATTCCGAGCGGAAAGGCCAGGAACAGGAGCTGCGCAAAGAACAGGCGTTGCAAATGACGGTTGGCCATCGCTGGCGTGCTGCCGAGCCCACTGAAGAGCGTGTCGATAGCGCAGAGCCTTTTATCGGGGTGAAGTGACGTAGGGGTTGAGTCGGTAGCACGTGACCAATGAAGAAACCGGGCTGCGAAGAGATGATCCTCTGGCGGCGCCGATGGGCACTGGCCAGATGTGCTGTGTTGAAGATCCGGGGTAGCTGAAACGTCGTGCGTCCGGGTGGCTGGGTTGACCGGGCTCAGTAGTATCGGGAGGCAAGGGTTCGTATCAGCAGCATGAAACTGCTCGCCGTGAATTCCGAGCGGAAAGGCCAGGAACAGGAGCTGCGCAAAGAACAGGCGTTGCAAATGACGGTTGGCCATCGCTGGCGTGCTGCCGAGCCCACTGAAGAGCGTGTCGATAGCGCAGAGCCTTTTATCGGGGTGAAGTGACGTAGGGGTTGAGTCGGTAGCACGTGACCAATGAAGAAACCGGGCTGCGAAGAGATGATCCTCTGGCGGCGCCGATGGGCACTGGCCAGATGTGCTGTGTTGAAGATCCGGGGTAGCTGAAACGTCGTGCGTCCGGGTGGCTGGGTTGACCGGGCTCAGTAGTATCGGGAGGCAAGGGTTCGTATCAGCAGCATGAAACTGCTCGCCGTGAATTCCGAGCGGAAAGGCCAGGAACAGGAGCTGCGCAAAGAACAGGCGTTGCAAATGACGGTTGGCCATCGCTGGCGTGCTGCCGAGCCCACTGAAGAGCAGTGTCGATAGCGCAGAGCCTTTTATCGGGGTGAAGTGACGTAGGGGTTGAGTCGGTAGCACGTGACCAATGAAGAAACCGGGCTGCGAAGAGATGATCCTCTGGCGGCGCCGATGGGCACTGGCCAGATGTGCTGTGTTGAAGATCCGGGGTAGCTGAAACGTCGTGCGTCCGGGTGGCTGGGTTGACCGGGCTCAGTAGTATCGGGAGGCAAGGGTTCGTATCAGCAGCATGAAACTGCTCGCCGTGAATTCCGAGCGGAAAGGCCAGGAACAGGAGCTGCGCAAAGAACAGGCGTTGCAAATGACGGTTGGCCATCGCTGGCGTGCTGCCGAGCCCACTGAAGAGCGTGTCGATAGCGCAGAGCCTTTTATCGGGGTGAAGTGACGTAGGGGTTGAGTCGGTAGCACGTGACCAATGAAGAAACCGGGCTGCGAAGAGATGATCCTCTGGCGGCGCCGATGGGCACTGGCCAGATGTGCTGTGTTGAAGATCCGGGGTAGCTGAAACGTCGTGCGTCCGGGTGGCTGGGTTGACCGGGCTCAGTAGTATCGGGAGGCAAGGGTTCGTATCAGCAGCATGAAACTGCTCGCCGTGAATTCCGAGCGGAAAGGCCAGGAACAGGAGCTGCGCAAAGAACAGGCGTTGCAAATGACGGTTGGCCATCGCTGGCGTGCTGCCGAGCCCACTGAAGAGCGTGTCGATAGCGCAGAGCCTTTTATCGGGGTGAAGTGACGTAGGGGTTGAGTCGGTAGCACGTGACCAATGAAGAAACCGGGCTGCGAAGAGATGATCCTCTGGCGGCGCCGATGGGCACTGGCCAGATGTGCTGTGTTGAAGATCCGGGGTAGCTGAAACGTCGTGCGTCCGGGTGGCTGGGTTGACCGGGCTCAGTAGTATCGGGAGGCAAGGGTTCGTATCAGCAGCATGAAACTGCTCGCCGTGAATTCCGAGCGGAAAGGCCAGGAACAGGAGCTGCGCAAAGAACAGGCGTTGCAAATGACGGTTGGCCATCGCTGGCGTGCTGCCGAGCCCACTGAAGAGCGTGTCGATAGCGCAGAGCCTTTTATCGGGGTGAAGTGACGTAGGGGTTGAGTCGGTAGCACGTGACCAATGAAGAAACCGGGCTGCGAAGAGATGATCCTCTGGCGGCGCCGATGGGCACTGGCCAGATGTGCTGTGTTGAAGATCCGGGGTAGCTGAAACGTCGTGCGTCCGGGTGGCTGGGTTGACCGGGCTCAGTAGTATCGGGAGGCAAGGGTTCGTATCAGCAGCATGAAACTGCTCGCCGTGAATTCCGAGCGGAAAGGCCAGGAACAGGAGCTGCGCAAAGAACAGGCGTTGCAAATGACGGTTGGCCATCGCTGGCGTGCTGCCGAGCCCACTGAAGAGCAGTGTCGATAGCGCAGAGCCTTTTATCGGGGTGAAGTGACGTAGGGGTTGAGTCGGTAGCACGTGACCAATGAAGAAACCGGGCTGCGAAGAGATGATCCTCTGGCGGCGCCGATGGGCACTGGCCAGATGTGCTGTGTTGAAGATCCGGGGTAGCTGAAACGTCGTGCGTCCGGGTGGCTGGGTTGACCGGGCTCAGTAGTATCGGGAGGCAAGGGTTCGTATCAGCAGCATGAAACTGCTCGCCGTGAATTCCGAGCGGAAAGGCCAGGAACAGGAGCTGCGCAAAGAACAGGCGTTGCAAATGACGGTTGGCCATCGCTGGCGTGCTGCCGAGCCCACTGAAGAGCGTGTCGATAGCGCAGAGCCTTTTATCGGGGTGAAGTGACGTAGGGGTTGAGTCGGTAGCACGTGACCAATGAAGAAACCGGGCTGCGAAGAGATGATCCTCTGGCGGCGCCGATGGGCACTGGCCAGATGTGCTGTGTTGAAGATCCGGGGTAGCTGAAACGTCGTGCGTCCGGGTGGCTGGGTTGACCGGGCTCAGTAGTATCGGGAGGCAAGGGTTCGTATCAGCAGCATGAAACTGCTCGCCGTGAATTCCGAGCGGAAAGGCCAGGAACAGGAGCTGCGCAAAGAACAGGCGTTGCAAATGACGGTTGGCCATCGCTGGCGTGCTGCCGAGCCCACTGAAGAGCGTGTCGATAGCGCAGAGCCTTTTATCGGGGTGAAGTGACGTAGGGGTTGAGTCGGTAGCACGTGACCAATGAAGAAACCGGGCTGCGAAGAGATGATCCTCTGGCGGCGCCGATGGGCACTGGCCAGATGTGCTGTGTTGAAGATCCGGGGTAGCTGAAACGTCGTGCGTCCGGGTGGCTGGGTTGACCGGGCTCAGTAGTATCGGGAGGCAAGGGTTCGTATCAGCAGCATGAAACTGCTCGCCGTGAATTCCGAGCGGAAAGGCCAGGAACAGGAGCTGCGCAAAGAACAGGCGTTGCAAATGACGGTTGGCCATCGCTGGCGTGCTGCCGAGCCCACTGAAGAGCGTGTCGATAGCGCAGAGCCTTTTATCGGGGTGAAGTGACGTAGGGGTTGAGTCGGTAGCACGTGACCAATGAAGAAACCGGGCTGCGAAGAGATGATCCTCTGGCGGCGCCGATGGGCACTGGCCAGATGTGCTGTGTTGAAGATCCGGGGTAGCTGAAACGTCGTGCGTCCGGGTGGCTGGGTTGACCGGGCTCAGTAGTATCGGGAGGCAAGGGTTCGTATCAGCAGCATGAAACTGCTCGCCGTGAATTCCGAGCGGAAAGGCCAGGAACAGGAGCTGCGCAAAGAACAGGCGTTGCAAATGACGGTTGGCCATCGCTGGCGTGCTGCCGAGCCCACTGAAGAGCGTGTCGATAGCGCAGAGCCTTTTATCGGGGTGAAGTGACGTAGGGGTTGAGTCGGTAGCACGTGACCAATGAAGAAACCGGGCTGCGAAGAGATGATCCTCTGGCGGCGCCGATGGGCACTGGCCAGATGTGCTGTGTTGAAGATCCGGGGTAGCTGAAACGTCGTGCGTCCGGGTGGCTGGGTTGACCGGGCTCAGTAGTATCGGGAGGCAAGGGTTCGTATCAGCAGCATGAAACTGCTCGCCGTGAATTCCGAGCGGAAAGGCCAGGAACAGGAGCTGCGCAAAGAACAGGCGTTGCAAATGACGGTTGGCCATCGCTGGCGTGCTGCCGAGCCCACTGAAGAGCGTGTCGATAGCGCAGAGCCTTTTATCGGGGTGAAGTGACGTAGGGGTTGAGTCGGTAGCACGTGACCAATGAAGAAACCGGGCTGCGAAGAGATGATCCTCTGGCGGCGCCGATGGGCACTGGCCAGATGTGCTGTGTTGAAGATCCGGGGTAGCTGAAACGTCGTGCGTCCGGGTGGCTGGGTTGACCGGGCTCAGTAGTATCGGGAGGCAAGGGTTCGTATCAGCAGCATGAAACTGCTCGCCGTGAATTCCGAGCGGAAAGGCCAGGAACAGGAGCTGCGCAAAGAACAGGCGTTGCAAATGACGGTTGGCCATCGCTGGCGTGCTGCCGAGCCCACTGAAGAGCGTGTCGATAGCGCAGAGCCTTTTATCGGGGTGAAGTGACGTAGGGGTTGAGTCGGTAGCACGTGACCAATGAAGAAACCGGGCTGCGAAGAGATGATCCTCTGGCGGCGCCGATGGGCACTGGCCAGATGTGCTGTGTTGAAGATCCGGGGTAGCTGAAACGTCGTGCGTCCGGGTGGCTGGGTTGACCGGGCTCAGTAGTATCGGGAGGCAAGGGTTCGTATCAGCAGCATGAAACTGCTCGCCGTGAATTCCGAGCGGAAAGGCCAGGAACAGGAGCTGCGCAAAGAACAGGCGTTGCAAATGACGGTTGGCCATCGCTGGCGTGCTGCCGAGCCCACTGAAGAGCGTGTCGATAGCGCAGAGCCTTTTATCGGGGTGAAGTGACGTAGGGGTTGAGTCGGTAGCACGTGACCAATGAAGAAACCGGGCTGCGAAGAGATGATCCTCTGGCGGCGCCGATGGGCACTGGCCAGATGTGCTGTGTTGAAGATCCGGGGTAGCTGAAACGTCGTGCGTCCGGGTGGCTGGGTTGACCGGGCTCAGTAGTATCGGGAGGCAAGGGTTCGTATCAGCAGCATGAAACTGCTCGCCGTGAATTCCGAGCGGAAAGGCCAGGAACAGGAGCTGCGCAAAGAACAGGCGTTGCAAATGACGGTTGGCCATCGCTGGCGTGCTGCCGAGCCCACTGAAGAGCGTGTCGATAGCGCAGAGCCTTTTATCGGGGTGAAGTGACGTAGGGGTTGAGTCGGTAGCACGTGACCAATGAAGAAACCGGGCTGCGAAGAGATGATCCTCTGGCGGCGCCGATGGGCACTGGCCAGATGTGCTGTGTTGAAGATCCGGGGTAGCTGAAACGTCGTGCGTCCGGGTGGCTGGGTTGACCGGGCTCAGTAGTATCGGGAGGCAAGGGTTCGTATCAGCAGCATGAAACTGCTCGCCGTGAATTCCGAGCGGAAAGGCCAGGAACAGGAGCTGCGCAAAGAACAGGCGTTGCAAATGACGGTTGGCCATCGCTGGCGTGCTGCCGAGCCCACTGAAGAGCGTGTCGATAGCGCAGAGCCTTTTATCGGGGTGAAGTGACGTAGGGGTTGAGTCGGTAGCACGTGACCAATGAAGAAACCGGGCTGCGAAGAGATGATCCTCTGGCGGCGCCGATGGGCACTGGCCAGATGTGCTGTGTTGAAGATCCGGGGTAGCTGAAACGTCGTGCGTCCGGGTGGCTGGGTTGACCGGGCTCAGTAGTATCGGGAGGCAAGGGTTCGTATCAGCAGCATGAAACTGCTCGCCGTGAATTCCGAGCGGAAAGGCCAGGAACAGGAGCTGCGCAAAGAACAGGCGTTGCAAATGACGGTTGGCCATCGCTGGCGTGCTGCCGAGCCCACTGAAGAGCGTGTCGATAGCGCAGAGCCTTTTATCGGGGTGAAGTGACGTAGGGGTTGAGTCGGTAGCACGTGACCAATGAAGAAACCGGGCTGCGAAGAGATGATCCTCTGGCGGCGCCGATGGGCACTGGCCAGATGTGCTGTGTTGAAGATCCGGGGTAGCTGAAACGTCGTGCGTCCGGGTGGCTGGGTTGACCGGGCTCAGTAGTATCGGGAGGCAAGGGTTCGTATCAGCAGCATGAAAACTGCTCGCCGTGAATTCCGAGCGGAAAGGCCAGGAACAGGAGCTGCGCAAAGAACAGGCGTTGCAAATGACGGTTGGCCATCGCTGGCGTGCTGCCGAGCCCACTGAAGAGCGTGTCGATAGCGCAGAGCCTTTTATCGGGGTGAAGTGACGTAGGGGTTGAGTCGGTAGCACGTGACCAATGAAGAAACCGGGCTGCGAAGAGATGATCCTCTGGCGGCGCCGATGGGCACTGGCCAGATGTGCTGTGTTGAAGATCCGGGGTAGCTGAAACGTCGTGCGTCCGGGTGGCTGGGTTGACCGGGCTCAGTAGTATCGGGAGGCAAGGGTTCGTATCAGCAGCATGAAACTGCTCGCCGTGAATTCCGAGCGGAAAGGCCAGGAACAGGAGCTGCGCAAAGAACAGGCGTTGCAAATGACGGTTGGCCATCGCTGGCGTGCTGCCGAGCCCACTGAAGAGCGTGTCGATAGCGCAGAGCCTTTTATCGGGGTGAAGTGACGTAGGGGTTGAGTCGGTAGCACGTGACCAATGAAGAAACCGGGCTGCGAAGAGATGATCCTCTGGCGGCGCCGATGGGCACTGGCCAGATGTGCTGTGTTGAAGATCCGGGGTAGCTGAAACGTCGTGCGTCCGGGTGGCTGGGTTGACCGGGCTCAGTAGTATCGGGAGGCAAGGGTTCGTATCAGCAGCATGAAACTGCTCGCCGTGAATTCCGAGCGGAAAGGCCAGGAACAGGAGCTGCGCAAAGAACAGGCGTTGCAAATGACGGTTGGCCATCGCTGGCGTGCTGCCGAGCCCACTGAAGAGCGTGTCGATAGCGCAGAGCCTTTTATCGGGGTGAAGTGACGTAGGGGTTGAGTCGGTAGCACGTGACCAATGAAGAAACCGGGCTGCGAAGAGATGATCCTCTGGCGGCGCCGATGGGCACTGGCCAGATGTGCTGTGTTGAAGATCCGGGGTAGCTGAAACGTCGTGCGTCCGGGTGGCTGGGTTGACCGGGCTCAGTAGTATCGGGAGGCAAGGGTTCGTATCAGCAGCATGAAACTGCTCGCCGTGAATTCCGAGCGGAAAGGCCAGGAACAGGAGCTGCGCAAAGAACAGGCGTTGCAAATGACGGTTGGCCATCGCTGGCGTGCTGCCGAGCCCACTGAAGAGCGTGTCGATAGCGCAGAGCCTTTTATCGGGGTGAAGTGACGTAGGGGTTGAGTCGGTAGCACGTGACCAATGAAGAAACCGGGCTGCGAAGAGATGATCCTCTGGCGGCGCCGATGGGCACTGGCCAGATGTGCTGTGTTGAAGATCCGGGGTAGCTGAAACGTCGTGCGTCCGGGTGGCTGGGTTGACCGGGCTCAGTAGTATCGGGAGGCAAGGGTTCGTATCAGCAGCATGAAAACTGCTCGCCGTGAATTCCGAGCGGAAAGGCCAGGAACAGGAGCTGCGCAAAGAACAGGCGTTGCAAATGACGGTTGGCCATCGCTGGCGTGCTGCCGAGCCCACTGAAGAGCGTGTCGATAGCGCAGAGCCTTTTATCGGGGTGAAGTGACGTAGGGGTTGAGTCGGTAGCACGTGACCAATGAAGAAACCGGGCTGCGAAGAGATGATCCTCTGGCGGCGCCGATGGGCACTGGCCAGATGTGCTGTGTTGAAGATCCGGGGTAGCTGAAACGTCGTGCGTCCGGGTGGCTGGGTTGACCGGGCTCAGTAGTATCGGGAGGCAAGGGTTCGTATCAGCAGCATGAAACTGCTCGCCGTGAATTCCGAGCGGAAAGGCCAGGAACAGGAGCTGCGCAAAGAACAGGCGTTGCAAATGACGGTTGGCCATCGCTGGCGTGCTGCCGAGCCCACTGAAGAGCGTGTCGATAGCGCAGAGCCTTTTATCGGGGTGAAGTGACGTAGGGGTTGAGTCGGTAGCACGTGACCAATGAAGAAACCGGGCTGCGAAGAGATGATCCTCTGGCGGCGCCGATGGGCACTGGCCAGATGTGCTGTGTTGAAGATCCGGGGTAGCTGAAACGTCGTGCGTCCGGGTGGCTGGGTTGACCGGGCTCAGTAGTATCGGGAGGCAAGGGTTCGTATCAGCAGCATGAAACTGCTCGCCGTGAATTCCGAGCGGAAAGGCCAGGAACAGGAGCTGCGCAAAGAACAGGCGTTGCAAATGACGGTTGGCCATCGCTGGCGTGCTGCCGAGCCCACTGAAGAGCGTGTCGATAGCGCAGAGCCTTTTATCGGGGTGAAGTGACGTAGGGGTTGAGTCGGTAGCACGTGACCAATGAAGAAACCGGGCTGCGAAGAGATGATCCTCTGGCGGCGCCGATGGGCACTGGCCAGATGTGCTGTGTTGAAGATCCGGGGTAGCTGAAACGTCGTGCGTCCGGGTGGCTGGGTTGACCGGGCTCAGTAGTATCGGGAGGCAAGGGTTCGTATCAGCAGCATGAAACTGCTCGCCGTGAATTCCGAGCGGAAAGGCCAGGAACAGGAGCTGCGCAAAGAACAGGCGTTGCAAATGACGGTTGGCCATCGCTGGCGTGCTGCCGAGCCCACTGAAGAGCGTGTCGATAGCGCAGAGCCTTTTATCGGGGTGAAGTGACGTAGGGGTTGAGTCGGTAGCACGTGACCAATGAAGAAACCGGGCTGCGAAGAGATGATCCTCTGGCGGCGCCGATGGGCACTGGCCAGATGTGCTGTGTTGAAGATCCGGGGTAGCTGAAACGTCGTGCGTCCGGGTGGCTGGGTTGACCGGGCTCAGTAGTATCGGGAGGCAAGGGTTCGTATCAGCAGCATGAAAACTGCTCGCCGTGAATTCCGAGCGGAAAGGCCAGGAACAGGAGCTGCGCAAAGAACAGGCGTTGCAAATGACGGTTGGCCATCGCTGGCGTGCTGCCGAGCCCACTGAAGAGCGTGTCGATAGCGCAGAGCCTTTTATCGGGGTGAAGTGACGTAGGGGTTGAGTCGGTAGCACGTGACCAATGAAGAAACCGGGCTGCGAAGAGATGATCCTCTGGCGGCGCCGATGGGCACTGGCCAGATGTGCTGTGTTGAAGATCCGGGGTAGCTGAAACGTCGTGCGTCCGGGTGGCTGGGTTGACCGGGCTCAGTAGTATCGGGAGGCAAGGGTTCGTATCAGCAGCATGAAACTGCTCGCCGTGAATTCCGAGCGGAAAGGCCAGGAACAGGAGCTGCGCAAAGAACAGGCGTTGCAAATGACGGTTGGCCATCGCTGGCGTGCTGCCGAGCCCACTGAAGAGCGTGTCGATAGCGCAGAGCCTTTTATCGGGGTGAAGTGACGTAGGGGTTGAGTCGGTAGCACGTGACCAATGAAGAAACCGGGCTGCGAAGAGATGATCCTCTGGCGGCGCCGATGGGCACTGGCCAGATGTGCTGTGTTGAAGATCCGGGGTAGCTGAAACGTCGTGCGTCCGGGTGGCTGGGTTGACCGGGCTCAGTAGTATCGGGAGGCAAGGGTTCGTATCAGCAGCATGAAACTGCTCGCCGTGAATTCCGAGCGGAAAGGCCAGGAACAGGAGCTGCGCAAAGAACAGGCGTTGCAAATGACGGTTGGCCATCGCTGGCGTGCTGCCGAGCCCACTGAAGAGCGTGTCGATAGCGCAGAGCCTTTTATCGGGGTGAAGTGACGTAGGGGTTGAGTCGGTAGCACGTGACCAATGAAGAAACCGGGCTGCGAAGAGATGATCCTCTGGCGGCGCCGATGGGCACTGGCCAGATGTGCTGTGTTGAAGATCCGGGGTAGCTGAAACGTCGTGCGTCCGGGTGGCTGGGTTGACCGGGCTCAGTAGTATCGGGAGGCAAGGGTTCGTATCAGCAGCATGAAACTGCTCGCCGTGAATTCCGAGCGGAAAGGCCAGGAACAGGAGCTGCGCAAAGAACAGGCGTTGCAAATGACGGTTGGCCATCGCTGGCGTGCTGCCGAGCCCACTGAAGAGCGTGTCGATAGCGCAGAGCCTTTTATCGGGGTGAAGTGACGTAGGGGTTGAGTCGGTAGCACGTGACCAATGAAGAAACCGGGCTGCGAAGAGATGATCCTCTGGCGGCGCCGATGGGCACTGGCCAGATGTGCTGTGTTGAAGATCCGGGGTAGCTGAAACGTCGTGCGTCCGGGTGGCTGGGTTGACCGGGCTCAGTAGTATCGGGAGGCAAGGGTTCGTATCAGCAGCATGAAACTGCTCGCCGTGAATTCCGAGCGGAAAGGCCAGGAACAGGAGCTGCGCAAAGAACAGGCGTTGCAAATGACGGTTGGCCATCGCTGGCGTGCTGCCGAGCCCACTGAAGAGCGTGTCGATAGCGCAGAGCCTTTTATCGGGGTGAAGTGACGTAGGGGTTGAGTCGGTAGCACGTGACCAATGAAGAAACCGGGCTGCGAAGAGATGATCCTCTGGCGGCGCCGATGGGCACTGGCCAGATGTGCTGTGTTGAAGATCCGGGGTAGCTGAAACGTCGTGCGTCCGGGTGGCTGGGTTGACCGGGCTCAGTAGTATCGGGAGGCAAGGGTTCGTATCAGCAGCATGAAACTGCTCGCCGTGAATTCCGAGCGGAAAGGCCAGGAACAGGAGCTGCGCAAAGAACAGGCGTTGCAAATGACGGTTGGCCATCGCTGGCGTGCTGCCGAGCCCACTGAAGAGCGTGTCGATAGCGCAGAGCCTTTTATCGGGGTGAAGTGACGTAGGGGTTGAGTCGGTAGCACGTGACCAATGAAGAAACCGGGCTGCGAAGAGATGATCCTCTGGCGGCGCCGATGGGCACTGGCCAGATGTGCTGTGTTGAAGATCCGGGGTAGCTGAAACGTCGTGCGT
Organism: Haemaphysalis longicornis; assembly: GCA_013339765.2. Lineage (NCBI taxonomy): Eukaryota > Metazoa > Arthropoda > Arachnida > Ixodida > Ixodidae > Haemaphysalis > Haemaphysalis longicornis. The sequence goes on from CM023454.1 coordinate 80,550,088, forward strand.
CCGGGTGGCTGGGTTGACCGGGCTCAGTAGTATCGGGAGGCAAGGGTTCGTATCAGCAGCATGAAACTGCTCGCCGTGAATTCCGAGCGGAAAGGCCAGGAACAGGAGCTGCGCAAAGAACAGGCGTTGCAAATGACGGTTGGCCATCGCTGGCGTGCTGCCGAGCCCACTGAAGAGCGTGTCGATAGCGCAGAGCCTTTTATCGGGGTGAAGTGACGTAGGGGTTGAGTCGGTAGCACGTGACCAATGAAGAAACCGGGCTGCGAAGAGATGATCCTCTGGCGGCGCCGATGGGCACTGGCCAGATGTGCTGTGTTGAAGATCCGGGGTAGCTGAAACGTCGTGCGTCCGGGTGGCTGGGTTGACCGGGCTCAGTAGTATCGGGAGGCAAGGGTTCGTATCAGCAGCATGAAACTGCTCGCCGTGAATTCCGAGCGGAAAGGCCAGGAACAGGAGCTGCGCAAAGAACAGGCGTTGCAAATGACGGTTGGCCATCGCTGGCGTGCTGCCGAGCCCACTGAAGAGCGTGTCGATAGCGCAGAGCCTTTTATCGGGGTGAAGTGACGTAGGGGTTGAGTCGGTAGCACGTGACCAATGAAGAAACCGGGCTGCGAAGAGATGATCCTCTGGCGGCGCCGATGGGCACTGGCCAGATGTGCTGTGTTGAAGATCCGGGGTAGCTGAAACGTCGTGCGTCCGGGTGGCTGGGTTGACCGGGCTCAGTAGTATCGGGAGGCAAGGGTTCGTATCAGCAGCATGAAACTGCTCGCCGTGAATTCCGAGCGGAAAGGCCAGGAACAGGAGCTGCGCAAAGAACAGGCGTTGCAAATGACGGTTGGCCATCGCTGGCGTGCTGCCGAGCCCACTGAAGAGCGTGTCGATAGCGCAGAGCCTTTTATCGGGGTGAAGTGACGTAGGGGTTGAGTCGGTAGCACGTGACCAATGAAGAAACCGGGCTGCGAAGAGATGATCCTCTGGCGGCGCCGATGGGCACTGGCCAGATGTGCTGTGTTGAAGATCCGGGGTAGCTGAAACGTCGTGCGTCCGGGTGGCTGGGTTGACCGGGCTCAGTAGTATCGGGAGGCAAGGGTTCGTATCAGCAGCATGAAACTGCTCGCCGTGAATTCCGAGCGGAAAGGCCAGGAACAGGAGCTGCGCAAAGAACAGGCGTTGCAAATGACGGTTGGCCATCGCTGGCGTGCTGCCGAGCCCACTGAAGAGCGTGTCGATAGCGCAGAGCCTTTTATCGGGGTGAAGTGACGTAGGGGTTGAGTCGGTAGCACGTGACCAATGAAGAAACCGGGCTGCGAAGAGATGATCCTCTGGCGGCGCCGATGGGCACTGGCCAGATGTGCTGTGTTGAAGATCCGGGGTAGCTGAAACGTCGTGCGTCCGGGTGGCTGGGTTGACCGGGCTCAGTAGTATCGGGAGGCAAGGGTTCGTATCAGCAGCATGAAACTGCTCGCCGTGAATTCCGAGCGGAAAGGCCAGGAACAGGAGCTGCGCAAAGAACAGGCGTTGCAAATGACGGTTGGCCATCGCTGGCGTGCTGCCGAGCCCACTGAAGAGCGTGTCGATAGCGCAGAGCCTTTTATCGGGGTGAAGTGACGTAGGGGTTGAGTCGGTAGCACGTGACCAATGAAGAAACCGGGCTGCGAAGAGATGATCCTCTGGCGGCGCCGATGGGCACTGGCCAGATGTGCTGTGTTGAAGATCCGGGGTAGCTGAAACGTCGTGCGTCCGGGTGGCTGGGTTGACCGGGCTCAGTAGTATCGGGAGGCAAGGGTTCGTATCAGCAGCATGAAAACTGCTCGCCGTGAATTCCGAGCGGAAAGGCCAGGAACAGGAGCTGCGCAAAGAACAGGCGTTGCAAATGACGGTTGGCCATCGCTGGCGTGCTGCCGAGCCCACTGAAGAGCGTGTCGATAGCGCAGAGCCTTTTATCGGGGTGAAGTGACGTAGGGGTTGAGTCGGTAGCACGTGACCAATGAAGAAACCGGGCTGCGAAGAGATGATCCTCTGGCGGCGCCGATGGGCACTGGCCAGATGTGCTGTGTTGAAGATCCGGGGTAGCTGAAACGTCGTGCGTCCGGGTGGCTGGGTTGACCGGGCTCAGTAGTATCGGGAGGCAAGGGTTCGTATCAGCAGCATGAAACTGCTCGCCGTGAATTCCGAGCGGAAAGGCCAGGAACAGGAGCTGCGCAAAGAACAGGCGTTGCAAATGACGGTTGGCCATCGCTGGCGTGCTGCCGAGCCCACTGAAGAGCGTGTCGATAGCGCAGAGCCTTTTATCGGGGTGAAGTGACGTAGGGGTTGAGTCGGTAGCACGTGACCAATGAAGAAACCGGGCTGCGAAGAGATGATCCTCTGGCGGCGCCGATGGGCACTGGCCAGATGTGCTGTGTTGAAGATCCGGGGTAGCTGAAACGTCGTGCGTCCGGGTGGCTGGGTTGACCGGGCTCAGTAGTATCGGGAGGCAAGGGTTCGTATCAGCAGCATGAAACTGCTCGCCGTGAATTCCGAGCGGAAAGGCCAGGAACAGGAGCTGCGCAAAGAACAGGCGTTGCAAATGACGGTTGGCCATCGCTGGCGTGCTGCCGAGCCCACTGAAGAGCGTGTCGATAGCGCAGAGCCTTTTATCGGGGTGAAGTGACGTAGGGGTTGAGTCGGTAGCACGTGACCAATGAAGAAACCGGGCTGCGAAGAGATGATCCTCTGGCGGCGCCGATGGGCACTGGCCAGATGTGCTGTGTTGAAGATCCGGGGTAGCTGAAACGTCGTGCGTCCGGGTGGCTGGGTTGACCGGGCTCAGTAGTATCGGGAGGCAAGGGTTCGTATCAGCAGCATGAAAACTGCTCGCCGTGAATTCCGAGCGGAAAGGCCAGGAACAGGAGCTGCGCAAAGAACAGGCGTTGCAAATGACGGTTGGCCATCGCTGGCGTGCTGCCGAGCCCACTGAAGAGCGTGTCGATAGCGCAGAGCCTTTTATCGGGGTGAAGTGACGTAGGGGTTGAGTCGGTAGCACGTGACCAATGAAGAAACCGGGCTGCGAAGAGATGATCCTCTGGCGGCGCCGATGGGCACTGGCCAGATGTGCTGTGTTGAAGATCCGGGGTAGCTGAAACGTCGTGCGTCCGGGTGGCTGGGTTGACCGGGCTCAGTAGTATCGGGAGGCAAGGGTTCGTATCAGCAGCATGAAACTGCTCGCCGTGAATTCCGAGCGGAAAGGCCAGGAACAGGAGCTGCGCAAAGAACAGGCGTTGCAAATGACGGTTGGCCATCGCTGGCGTGCTGCCGAGCCCACTGAAGAGCGTGTCGATAGCGCAGAGCCTTTTATCGGGGTGAAGTGACGTAGGGGTTGAGTCGGTAGCACGTGACCAATGAAGAAACCGGGCTGCGAAGAGATGATCCTCTGGCGGCGCCGATGGGCACTGGCCAGATGTGCTGTGTTGAAGATCCGGGGTAGCTGAAACGTCGTGCGTCCGGGTGGCTGGGTTGACCGGGCTCAGTAGTATCGGGAGGCAAGGGTTCGTATCAGCAGCATGAAATTGCTCGCCGTGAATTCCGAGCAGAAAGGCCAGGACCAGGAGCTGCGCAAAGAACAGGCGTTCAATACTGATTTTTTTTTAAATCTGTTCACAGCGGTTTGGTTACGTGAACTCTTATTTTCGCTAATCTTTGGTTTGAGTGCCATGCAAGGCACAGAGTTCATTTTCAGGAAGTTATAAGAAACAGCTACTGAATGCCAGTGCTCTAAAATCGTGGTTTCCTTCTGCCATGTACATTGCGGAATGATTCATAAACTGCAAGCAGCAGCCGTTATATTGGGGCACTCTAAATTGAGTTACGATTTTAAAAGTCTGCAAATAAATGCGGGCCCCCTCTTCGTATGTTTAGTTGAGCTTGGTTCCTCATTTTTAAAAACGCCTTGGCTCTACACCCTCTATTATCAAGTAATCAAATCACCTCTACTGTAATGATTACTCGAATTGATGCTATCACTCCGCAACATTATGAGGCACATGATTCACCTTGTCTTACGTTGAAAACGTCTGAAGAAAACGCTTTTTTTTTCGAAGTATATTCTTAAAGAAACTTAGAGGTCTTTTTAAAGCAAGTAAAAACCTCATGGTTTTTGCGGTACTAAAACCGGCCAAGAAAACCGTTTCATTGCAAAAGTAAATCGAGAAATTTACTTTTCAATTTCGACAGCAATCTTTGTTATAATCTCTTGGCAACGAGCAAAGTTGTCCTACCAATTAGGGCAATTCAACAATTGTTTTTGTTATGCATGGCAGGGCGAACGAAACACAGAACACTTGCCTAACTGGTCTTAGACAAACGAAACAGAGATAATATATTTTTGATCAATGAAAAGAAATGAACCCAACCAGCTCCTCTTTTCAGCAATGCATACGTGTACAGTCGTCAAAACTGTGAACAACAACAAAACACGAGGTGCCTGCCTACGCCCAGAGTGGAAGCTGTTGATAGTTATAGCCGCATCTTTGGCGCCTGGTTATCGGCACTCACGGTGCTACCCTACTGCACTCGGGTGCTTCAGCGCGTGCGCACAGCCTGGCTTAGCAGCCCGAGCGCTATCGTAAACGCCGCTCAGTGCTTGCGATGGCACCTCGTTTTTTGTTCTTGTTAACAGTTTTGACGACTGTACCTATGTCAAAAAATAGAAACGGAAGTAAGATAAGTAAATGAAAGTTTATTGGGTACTAAGCAGTTGTCATTATTGTAAGACTTTGAGCAACGTGAGAAAGATTCAGCCACATAAGAATTATCACGTTTGAGATATACATTAGAGTAAAACAGTTTCTTGAGAAACAGACATTTTTATGTCATCATATACCTTCTATCATATTGCACAGCATGAGTGCAAAGAAATGAGCCTTTTCAAAAATCTCGTTTCTTGAATGCGAAACAGTGAACACAAACTTTTTGTATAATAACATGACCTAACGGTATGATTTGAGTAAAAAAAGTTCTGGAAAGATGAAGGAATTATCAGTGTAACATTCTTTACACTGGAAAAAACATGTAAAGTGCAGACAAATGAGGCAAATGCGGTTTTTTTTAAATACAGTGCACCATTAGGTTGGGGATATATTTTACACAAACAAACAAATAATTGTAGCTTTTTCGCACGCAGTCAATTGCAAATGTCGTAACAACTCTTTCAATACCTCGGCATGGGCTTCACTCATCTGCCGAGTACCCACTTGCGGCAGAACAAGGTCCGGGAGAAAGCTCACCGCCGCTGGGACCACCTGTCGCCGGCGCGACTATTCCCCTCGCCGCCGGAATCCCTGACCCTGGGGTGGATGTTATCGCTGCAGACACTGCTAGGGCGATACAAGCCAGTGGCGCTGGAGGTGCGGGGCGGAGTCTGCTCATTGAGGATCGCGTCTTCTGAGTGCTCGGGACCAGGTCACCACTGCGAGAGTCCGACACAGAAACAAAACCAACGCCAGAGTCTGCCAGCACTCCACTAAGGGGAGAGTTTTCAGCGACTCTCGCGGCAACCTTACCTTCACTGCACGCGTTGCGCTGAAGAGTTCGCAGGCCGGCGGTTGATGTGGGCAGTGCTTATGTGCGTTGTACAGATGAACAGTTGCTGCTTCTGGACAGTGCAGAGATGCATTACCAAGAAACGAAAAAAACACCAATGCAACTCGGAAGCCTCTCTAACCTACAAGTAGCTACGCTTCAAAAAATTAAAACAAGCGCAAAGGAAGAGGACACAGAAACACAGTAGATGGGACGAATGCTCATTACCAACAGTTTTATTTCGAACCCTCCTCTGCGTATAAACGTCAACACCACAGAGGCGCGCTTGAGCACAGATCGGCTGAAGCGCAAGCTACATGCGCGCTACCGATTGCGACATAAAAGCTGGAACTCGCCCTCCCGCAAACACACCGACGTCGTACTGACACAATCTGTGCCCCTATTTTTGATAAAGTAGGCCTCCAAAAGTTCGAGTGCTATCAAGGCTACACTGTATAAGTACAAGTTTAATGTTCCCGGCCTGGCGTACAAATCGCGAACTGTGCGGCTACAGATTATGCAAATGCAACAGATTTATAGGCAGTTTGGGGTGAGGTTAAAGAGACCAGGGAAGCCTAGACTGGACGCGGAGAGCGTGGTAAGGCCACCGGGAAAGTAGTCCCTCTCATTCCAGCGCCACATGTTCAACGAGCACAAGCGGCTCAATTCAATAGGGCCAAAGCTGCTCCTGGAAGATCTTTCGACGGGGGTCCGGCGGTTTGGGGCCGATATCTATATAGAGCATCCAGGAGCTGTCGGACCCCATCCTAACGGACCATTCCCCTAAGGTGCAGTGGGTGGGTGTGCGGGAGGGCTCACTCAGGAAGGACGCTCCTCAGTTTGGTGAGGGAAGGTTGCGTTGGTTCTACAGTGTCTAAAGATACAGACGGCACCAGGTCCTGACGGACTCACTGGCCCGGAGCTCCGGAAGATACCGGCAGGCGTATTAATTCATGTGTTTCTGCGACAGTGCCTAAGCACGACGACTCTCTGGGAAGTCCGAGGCAGATGCGAAGGCAATTGTTTATTGCTGAATCTAGCTGTTTTCTGCTTGTGAGTGACAGATTTTGGACGACAGGGAGACTGTAGCGCAGTACGCCGTCGATGTAGGCTTTACTGAGCAGTATCATAGAGTGACAGTCACTGCCCCAGCGACTACCGGCAAGATACCCAACGATTTTGACATCGCCGAAACTCGCGTACGGAGCCTTTTAACCTCCGGAGCCCAAGAAAGATTGCGGTCTATTAAGATTCCGAGGAATCTTTGAGTACGTACATACTGTAGGGTACTGCCTCCAAATAAATTCGATAGTGTTTTATGGCCGTCTGCCCTTGGAAGTGATTAGGATGAAAGAAACCGTACGGATACATCTGCGACATCAGATGCACGCCAAAACCGATACAACATCACGGATGATAAGAAATCGCAACTCAAGCTTTGGTCGTTGAAAACATTGCATTTCTCCAATCCCTCCCTGGCAATAAATTCAATGCCGTGTTATTTCCCACCCTGGACCCTTGCGCCATTAAAAATTACATTCCCCATCCCATGAATTCCCTCGAAAAAGAATATGCCTCAAAGCGCCTTGTTGCAGTTGACACTCGGCCACATTAGCCGGCTATACTCAGACAAAAACCAAATTTTTACAGACGGCTCATGTACGCTTGATGGCCTTTCCTCTGGTATCTTTATCTCGTCCACTGGACAGATGTTCTCTCATCGTCTTGAGCGGGCAACGTCTTCAATGTCAGCCGAGCTTCACGCCATCACGGAACCCATTCGGTACATTCTCCGCCAACCGTCCGGGCAATGGACCATCTTCATTGATTCCTAGAAAGCCCTCCAAAGACTACTGCGCAACGACTGCTTCAGCATTTACAAAAAGGCCTACCTTGAAAAAACTTACTTGCACCACCTAGCCAAAGGGATTGGGCACCAAGTGACATTTCAGTGGATTCAGAGCCACTGCCGTGTTCAGGGAACGAGAAGGCAGATGAAGCAGATCGCAGGGGGCTTGATATGCATAACAAGAGCAAGGTCTTCTCCACCAAGCATGATGCCTCAGCTGGGACAAAAGCACTTGCCTTAACGGAGCGGAACAGTCTCTAGGCTCTTCCAAAGCACCATTATGGCTTCTTGCACTACGCAGACCCCGAACTGAGGATTAATCTGCCAGAGCGACTTCCGCGCCATCAAGAAAATTTATACCCCCGATTACGCCTAAATGTAGCGCTCGCAAAAACATACCTGTTTCGACTCGATGCAACCTCGAATTCGTAATGTGATAACTTTGGATGGCTGGAAACTGTAGAACACCTACTGTTAGAGTGCCCCGCCTACATAGTCGCAAGGTGCCGTTTAGAGCAGGAGATCGAGCACCAACACCCAGAACCGATCCGCTTAAAAGTGTAGAGCGCATGCCACGGAGGCGTTGAAACAGAGACAACCAGACTACGTAGCAAGGCCGGTTTATTCCTAACGCCGTGTGATCTCTATCTTCTGATGCCAGGGGTGCGCGAGCCCTCCGGCGGGTGAGCGCGCTCGTGGGCCTGCGCTATGCTGCTGCCACTGGCACTGTGGCTTGACGCTACAGGGCTTCCCCCCAAGAGAGGAGCTGGTGCGACGCTCTGATGAAACTAGCGTACATGATGGTGACGGTGGTGTGCAGCCACAGTGGGAAAACTCGTAGGGTTGATGTCGGCGGTGGTGACATAAGCCGGCTCATGGCGCTCTAGGGCTATGTTGTCGTGAAAGCCATTGATGTCGATGACATATGCTGACGAGTGTCGTTCTACCACAGGGAAAGGGCCAACGTAGTGTGGTTGGAATAGGCGGCGCACGGGTCCGTACCGCACAAGCACATGTGTTGCCTGTTCAAGATTCGGAAGCACATAAGGTCCTCTGGGTTTTCGTTCCCGTGTAGGCTGCGGTCGAAAGTCAGTGAGGATCAATCACAGCGGTTTCACGCATTCCGTGGCGGAAGAATCTTGAGACGGTACGTAGAACAGGTCGGCTGGTAGTCGAAGCTGGGTTCCGAAAACGAGTTGAGCCGAAGAACACGTCAGGTCAGTTTTGAAGGTAGTGCGTATGCCCACAAGTGTGAGGGCCATGTGCTGGACCCACTGGGTTGGGCAGTCGTGTGCTGTGAGCACGGCCTTAATTTGGCGGTGAAAGCGCTCGACGAGTCCATTTGTTTGTGGGCGGTACGCCGCCGTGTGCAAACGAGTCGTTCCGAGGAGGTGAAGGAGCTCGGCGAACAAAGCAGACTCGAATGCTGTCCGCGGTCGGTGACGTTGGATAATGCACATCATAAGCGGGCTACCCAAGTCGACACGAATGCTGACGCTACCGTGGCCGCTGAGATGTCGGGTAGCGGTGTGGCTTCAGGCCAACGTATGAATCGGTCCACACAAGTCAGTAGGTAGCGGTAGCCATGGCAAGGGGGCAAGGGACCGACGAGGTCGACGTGCACGAGAGCGAAGCGCTCATCTGGTTGTAGGAAGGACTTTGCGGGAGTAACTGGGTACCGGTGAACCTTTGGGCGTTGGCATGGTGCACACGCACGGGCCCAGTCGCGAACATCACCATTCATTCGAGGCCAGACAAAACGAGCCGCGATGAGTTTCTGCGTGGCTCGAATCCCAGGGTGGGCCTATCTTGTGCAGGGCATATTAGATTCGCGACGGCAGGTTTTGGGTACGAATGGTCGTGGCTTTCCGGTCGACAAGTCGCAAACGATCTGTTGTCCGTCGACTGTCACGTCTGCGAGCTGGAGCGCAGTTGGGAATGTGCGAAGACGCAGCAGCTCCGTGTCGTCTGCTTGGTCAGCAGCCAGCCGGTGGAGGCCGGGTGCAAATAAATGCGGCGAAGTGGAGGCAATGGCGTCCACGTGGCTTAGATCATCCCCAGCTGTGTTGTCGACGCCACTGACATGCTTGATATACGTCGTGTACTCGGGCAGGTACGAAGCTGCCGCACTTCTCGTGGCGTATAATGTGTCTCGGCCCGGCTGAAGGCGTACGTCAAGGGTTTGTGGTCGGTGAAGATGGTGAACTGAGGACCCTCAAGAAGTCGAAAATGACGCACAGCCAGATACATTACCAAAGTTTAACGCCCGAAGACACTGTACCGGGTTTGAGGTCGGGTTAGACGTTTTGAAAAGAAGGCCAAGGGCTGCCACGCGCCGTTTACGTGCTGTCGGAGGACATCTCCCACAGCAGAACTCGAGGCGTCCGTCATCAGCGTGAATGGACGTCCTGGATTTGGGTGAGCGAGGAGAGCGGCGTTTGCCAGTGCACGTTTAATGGCACGAAAGGCTGCCTCAGCACTTGCGTTCCAGTCCAATTCAGGGGTAGACTACTTCCCGAAAACCAGGTGGTTGAGAGGCTCAAGCAGAGTGGCGCAGCTCCTGATAAACCGATGGTAGAAGTTTACCAGACCCAGGAACTGGCGAAGCTTGGTCACCGACTTTCGAGTTTGGAAGTCAAATACTGCCTGGACCTTGTCGGACACGGACCAAATGCCTGTCGCATCCAGTCGATGTCCCAGAAATTCAAGGGCGGGAACACCGAACTCGCTCTTGGTTGCGTTGGTGACATCGCCACGGCCAGCTAAGTTTTCGAGGAGAATGCAGAGATGGTGAAGATGCTCCTCTAGGGAAGTACTTGCTAACAGCAGATCATCCACGTAAGCATAGACGAAGGGCAGTGCACGCGTCACTGTATCGATGAAACGCTGAAACGTTTGGGCAGCGTTCTTGAGGCCGAACGGCGTTCGGAGGAACTCGAAAAGGCCGGAAGGTGTTGTGATGGCCGTCATGTATATGTCCTCCTTAACGACGGGGATCTGGTGGTACGCCCATACACGGTCAATTTTTAAAAATATGGTGGCGCTGTGCAACTGGCGGTGAAATCTTGCATGTTGGGAAGCGGGTACCGATCTGTGAGGGTGGGGAGTCTCCAGATTCGGTAGTCGCCACAAGGTCGCCAGTGACCGTTCTTCTTGGGTACTATGTGCAAGAGTAACGCGTAGCGGCTGGAAGAAGGTCGCACGATGCCAATTTCCAGCATGTGCTTGAACTCTGCACGGGCGATCATGAGGCTGTCGGGAGTGAGACGTTGCGGATGAAAGAAAACGGGTGGTCCGGTAGTAGTGATATGATGACGGACGTCGTGGGTAACAGGTTCATCCAGTCGGGTGGTGGCGTGACGATGGGGAACTCATTTAGCAGGACGGCAAATGGTTCTTCAGCAACTGTAGCGCAGGAAGGCGCTACGTCAGCAGCTGCTGTCGCTACGATACCTTGAACTGAGAGGAGGGTCGTGGAGTCGAGAAATCGCCGTCGCTTGACGTCGACTAGGAGGCCATGTTTGGTAAGAACGACCACACGAAGGATGGCAGAGCGAACGTCCGCGACCGCAAAAATCCACTGAAAAGTTCTGCGAAGACCCAGGTTCAAAGTCAGGGATCGCTGCGCGAACACGGGAATGCGGGTGCCGTTCCCTGCTTGGAGGTGGAAGACTGCGCTCGTGGTCGTGGCGTGAAGCTGGCAAAACGAACTTGAAGTCCCGCGTCGACGATAAAATTTTGTCCGGTAGGTATGATTGACGATGTGAAACAGGCGACATTCATCAATGGGGCCAGAACCGCTCGTCGCCGCTAGCGTTCTGCCGGGCCGTTTCCCGTCTATAAGCATGGCAAGAGGCAGTCGCCAGCGTCTGCACAGAAACGGCGGTGGTAGACGCAAACACCAAGGGGTAATGTAGGGCTGCGTCCACGAACGGCATCACGGCGTCGGGAAGATGAGGGGTCGCGTTGGCGTGACGAGCGAGCAGAATGTGTTGAGCTGTTTTGCCTCGCCGCCCCGACGAGTTGCTCCAGTTATTCGCACAGGTGATCGACACTGGCAGGCGACGCAGACGCACCTTCGCCGGCAGCATCTGGCGTTGTGCAAGGAGCCGGTGATACTGTCGTCGTGGTCACAGCAGCAATAGGTGAAGCTGTGCTGGCTACTTCCATTACCTTGTCGGCCAGGGACGCGAGCAAAGGGAGATCCATGAATGACGCTGTGGCGAGGGCCATTTGCACATTCGCAGGCAGGTGCTGCAGAAAGAGCTGCTCGAGCAGCAATGCGCCGTCCATGGCTTGGGCACGTGAGCGGAGGAGTTGGGTCATGCGTCGCAGGAGTTGGCTCGGTCGGCGGTCGCCGAGCTCTTCCGTTTAAATTAGCTGCTGCAGGCACCCAGATGGTGCCGGGCGTTCAAATAGCGCTGCTTTGAGCTTGTCGTAGGCCATTGCCGGTGGGTTGCGTATGAAGGAGGCAAGAATGTCCGCAACCTCCCCCACAGCAGTCGCTCGTAGAGCTCTCACGACGTAGTGGAACTTGTGTTCTTGGGAGGAGGTGCCAGACAGCGCGAGCTGTGACTCGGCCTGGAGAAACCAGATGGCCGGGTTGTGTTCCCAATACGGCGCCAAGTGGATAGCCAGGGCGGCGATCTTGTTGCCGACTGCTTGCGGTGCTAGCTGGTCCGGGTCGTTGCTGGACATGGCTCTACAACTTCGCTGGGAGAAATATCACGTCCGGGTCACCAACTGTGGAGCGCATGCCACGCAGGCGTTGAAACAGAGACGACCAGACAACGAAGCAAGGCCGGTTTATTCCGAACGCCGTGGGGTCTCTATCTACTCCGATGGGTGAGCGCGCTCGTGGGCCTGCGTTACCCTGCTGCCGCTGGCACTGCGGCTTGACAGTACAAAAGTATTCTTCTGTCCATGGCGCTCCCCTTCGGTTCAACGCAAAGCACTTGTGGCGTTAGTTGAATACGCAGAAGAGATCGGTGTCACTGACCTGATTTGACATACTACGCAGATTGCGACGTTCATCGAACTGTTCCCACAAACTCCACGATGTGTGTTTTTTCTTACTTCTTTTCTCCTCGCTCTTCCGCCCTGTTATCTATAGGGCATTTTCTACCATCCCTTAACCATTCCCCCGGCGAGTAGCATGTGAGTGTAAAGATTCTGGCAAACCTCTCAGTTTTCATCTTTAATAAAGAGCTTTCTCTCTCAGTCTCTCTCTCTCTCTACCTCTCTCTCTGAATGTGCTTAACAACTGGCTGTCCCTTGCCTCCCTCCAAGACGAGCTGCACAGCTCCCGCACCGTTTTTATTCAAAAAGACGCCGAAGCAGCATCGGGGTCCGAGCGCCGGCCTATCAAAATATCCTGCATCCTAACCCGTACCTATTCCCGGTTACTGCTGGGACGGCTACAGGAGAACCACGTTTCTATAGGCTGCAAGGTGGATTGTCTCTAGACAGGGCCGCACATCCAATTTATTTCTCCTGCAGGGCACGATAAAAGATGCTAAGGGGCACAACGGATCTTTTTTGCGCCTTCGTTAGATTTAAAAAAAAGGCTTTTGACTCCGTGAGTCACCAGGCGCTCCTCACTTCTCTAGGGGAGGGGGGGCGCATGGTGCCTACGTTTCAACGGTGCGAAACATGTACTCGACTCAGATTACCACGTTTTCTTATAGCGGTTTTTCCGACGGGTGGGGGTTTATGTGCAGAGTTGGATTACGCAGGGTGACCCCCTGTCACTGTTTCTTTTTACCTCTATCTGGATCGCCTTCTGCACACCCTAAACTTATCGGGCTTTGGCTACCATTTACAAGGCAAGATTTCCGTGGCCCTAGCATGTACTGTTGACATATTTCTAGTAGTTTCGACTCTCGAGGAACTGCAAGAGAACCTGAGGACCACCGAAAAAAATTTGCGAAATCTTGGATTCGCTCTAAACAAGTTAACACCATGTATTTTGGATTGTACCTAGGATTCCCACCGGGCAAAATGGTTCAACTATAACATCGCGAAGCTTTGGCTCGGTGATGAAGTAGTGGCTCCTCTTGTCTGGAATATACCGTTCACGCACTTGGGCGTGGAGTTTTTGTAAACAAACCACCTCGGGTTTCAGTGGATGCCATTCGGCAACTATTGGAATTAATTAATGAGGCCATTCTAAAACCCAATCAGAGGGTTCATTCTAACAACACTTTGTTGATCCCTGATTTGCCTAATTCGATCTCCGCTTCTCTTGAAGTTAAACAAAGAGCCAAAAAACAGACTTCGTGACTCGGCAGATTGTGAAGAAAGCACCACATTTGCCGCACAAATTCCCAACATGCTTTTCCCCCTTCCAATCGAGCAGGCGGCTTGGGGTTGGTGGAGATATGAAGGGTTGCAGCGGAATGCCACCTCAAGTCATTCGGTGGGCTCAACCACCCTGGCTCACCGATTGTGGATGTTGTCCGCGACGGTCTGCTCCTTAAGACACGGGAGTCCCTGAGTGAAAGCCTGGGGGCGCCTCTGGAAATTATGGATGCGGACGAGCTCCACAGGGCCCGAACGACCCACGACAGCTGCACTAGATGTCATTGCAAGGCCCGGTACAAAAACGCAAGTCTCTTCTTTTTGAGAGGGACAGGGTGGGGAACCGGTAGCTCGAGCCGGGTGCAAGGTACATAGGGGACAAGGATTTCATTAGGTCTCTTCGCCTTCACTCCAACCTGTTCCCAACTCGTACCCTCTACAACAGACGTGCCTCGGATCCTCGCTCACGTCTCTGTAGACAGTGCGAGAACAACGAGGAGACGGCCTTCGGCATCCTACAAGAGTTCAGCTACGTTGAGGCGCCGCGCTGATCACGTCATAAATTCAGTGAGTTGCAGGTGGTTGAAAAGCTTCGGGAGCGTCACGCCGGTGCTTCCGAAAACTGGCCGGATACAGCAATTAAGCGGCCAGTTTTAAAATCGATACAGCTCCTTACTTGCCTGAGTTATTCTTCTGCTATTCAATATACCTGTTGTTGACTTTTTTTCAACGTGTTTTCGAGTTTTTCGCGAACTGATGCTTTATGTAACGAGCCACGGCGTTCATAATTGCACCGGTACGAGTAGTCGGTCTCCAAGATTCAATATTAACGTGTGATGTTGTTAAAAAGATTGCCTTATTTGTAACGATGCTAAGTCAACCTCTCTGTCTACATTAGTGGATTTGGTTGTGTATCTTCTGTATTCTTTTAACGCAATTTTTTTAATTGGTCACAACGGTGCTGTTACGTTTATTTATTTTGGACTGATTTTTGGTTTGAGTTTCGTACAAGGCACTGACTTTTTTCAGTGAGTTTGAAACAACAGATGCAAAAGACCAGTTTTTAAACTCAGGCTTTCGCTTTGCCAACTAAAATGCTGAATGATTCGTCTACGACAAGAAGCATCCGCTATATTCGGGAACTCCAAATCGAGTCCCCGACCTTAGACAAGTGAAATATTTCAGGATCCCCTATTTGTACGTTTAGTGAAGTTTGATATTTCAGTTCGCAAAGCACCTTGGCTCTACGGCCTCTATTGCAGAGTATAGCACGAAAAGGTAGGTAGGTAGGTATGTAGGTAGGTAGGTAGGTAGGTAGGTAGATATGTAGGTAGGTAGGTAAGGCAGGAAGGCAGATAGGCAGGTAGGTAGGTAGGTAGGTAGGCAGGCAGGCAGGCAGGCAGGCAGGCAGGCAGGCAGGCAGGGCAGCAAGTAGGCAAGTAAGCAAGTAGCAAGGTAGGTACGTAGATAGGTAGGTAGGTAGGTAGGTAGGTAGGTAGGTAGGTAGGTAGGTAGGTAGGTAGGTAGGTAGGTAGGTAGGTAGGTAGGTAGGTAGGTAGGGTAGGTAGGTAGGTAGGTAGGTAGGTAGGTAGGTAGGTAGGTAGGTAGGTAGGTAGGTAGGTAGGGTAGGTAGGTAGGTAGGTAGGTAGGTAGGTAGGTAGGTAGGTAGGTAGGTAGGTAGGTAGGTAGGTAGGTAGGTAGGTAGGTAGGTAGGTAGGTAGGTAGGTAGGTAGGTAGGTAGGTAGGTAGGTAGGTAGGTAGGTAGGTAGGTAGGTAGGTGGGTAGGTAGTTACAAAGGTAGGTAGGCAGGAAAACAGGCCAACCAACCAACCAACCAACCAAACCAGCAAGCAAGCAACCAACCAACCAACCAACCAACCAACCAACCAACGAACAAACCAACCAACCACTCAAAAAACCAACCAACCAAAACAAATCAAACAAATCAAATAAAACAAATCAAACGAAAAGATACAAAGAACACAGCATCAGTATGGGCTGGTGTGGGGAGGCCGGACGGAAAGCGGTATTCGTAAGTGGCATACGGTAAAAAACGGTCTGATTTCTTACTCCCCTTTGGCATCACAGAGACAGACAACAGGTGCAGATGTCACAGATGTCAGAATAACAAATAAAATAACCCCACACATAAGCATCATGCCGTGAAATAGAAGTGAAATGGTTAGTCATGAGAACAGTAGAGCATGGACAGTGGAAGTAACTAACTGAAAAGGGATGAAACCAAAATTGAATCAGTTTAATTATCTTGGGTAGGTGGTAAAAGGAATGAAAGATCGAAAACGACCAGTCACAAAATGGTAACTGCCACCTGGTTAATGACCCTTAAAATGGTGATGGTGAAATAACGAAAGGACAGCAGAGCAAGGATGGGTGAATTACATTCAGAGCACCAAAACATTCACTCCATTCAATCACACAAATTCCATTCATACTAAATTCATGCATACATAACATAAACAAAAAACCATAAAAAGTCTAATAGGGTCCTAACCACAAAAGTTGCCGCAAAAATGAGAAAGAATAATAAAGGAATGGTAATGAGTGTGTAAAGATTGAAGTGTTTTGTTTCCCAGAAATTCGGTAGCGATCAGGAACCCAATCGCTCCGGCTACAATTGATTTGGCAGGAGGCTCGCCGGGCACTGGTGTTGATGTTCTTGGGTATGGTGGTCGAACTGACAAACTCGAGGCGTTTGGATTTCATGAGGAAAACGAAGAATTTAGATACAACGAGTTACATTAGACTAACTGGGTACGTGACTGAGTGAGTGAGTGAGTGAGTGTTTTATTAATGCAAGGATTCACGAGGGGCCGGGAGGGGGAGAGGGTGAAAGAGGAGAGGAGAGGTGGTGACAGGGTGATGTCAAAAGGAAGACCCTAGAGAGGAATATTCACTTCTTGAATGCAAAGATAGTGGTGGTAGACCCTGGCTATACTACTTTTGCGAGGCGACTCTCGAGAGCGAAGCGCACAAGGGCAGCAAGGAAATCTGGGTTGCTCAGTGTCGTGGGGGTATCTTGATTGGATTGTGCATGGCATTCAACATAATGGGGCGGAGGGTGTCATAGAAGTAGAGGATGATGAAGTGCGCGCAGCGCAGTAGCACTGAAATAAAGAAAGAGGAAGGACGCTTCTTCCCAGTTCTGGTACGCCATGGGCGTCTTGGCTCTTCCTGGTCCCTTCTTCAACACATCTTGGGCCCGAAAACCCGTTGCTCGACGTTCTCCGAGCTTGCAACGAACCGCCGGGAGAAGAGGGAACGACCAGGGACCGATTGAAGCCCAAACGAACGACCCGGCGGGCCCAGCAAACGAAACTGATCAACGAAGTGAACGCAGCGCTACAATCTTCAACTCCTGACTTGGTGAGCCTTCAGAACTTGCTTGAACGTTTGACAACGTGCGACGCTAAACTGCGAGCAATTAACACCGAGCTTGACCCGTTAAGTCCCGTCGAGATTCTTGAGACCGAGCTTCAGACTGTCGAGCAATACGAAGACGAAGCCATCGGCGCATTATGAAGTTTAAGCACTGTGATAGATGCTCTCAAGAACCAACGTCCCGAAGTGATTACGCACACTGTTGGCGTCGAGGTTTCAGCTTCTCGATATGACCTTCAGTCTGCCGTTCGGTCAGGTGAACCACGATTACCGAAACTTGATATTACGACCTTTCGAGGCGAAAAAAGTAAATGGCTTCCTTTTTGGGAACAGTTAGAAGCGACTATTGACAAAAATCCTTCCTTAACAACAACGGACAAGTTTCATTACTTAAGAACGTATTTATCGGGAGAGGCTGCGTCAGCCATTGCCAACCTTTAGGCGACCGAAGCATGCTACAAAGATGCCATAGGCATGCTTCGCTCAAGGTTCGGCGAACCTTTCCGCATCGAGCAAGAACATCTCAACCGCCTGTGATGCCTGCAAGCTCTAAAGTCGTCTTCTGATGTTGCCGGACTGCGAAGACTTTACGACACCCTGCAAAGTCATGTCCGGGGATTAAAAGCCTTGAAGGTTCCTACTACATCGTACGCATCGATGCTTACCGATGTTTTGCTACGGAGCCTTCTACCGGACATCGTGATCGAGTACCATCGGCGTCGAGCGAACACCGAGCTCCCTTCCCACACAACTACAAGACGAATACGCGACGGCAGCTGACAAAAGGTTACAAGACCTGATATCTTTCATTCAAGTGGTCGTTGAAAGTAGAGAGAAATTCCAGACGATGTTTGATGTAAAAGAAAAGAGATTTGACGTAAAGGTGCAACAAAATAGAGGTGGATTTCACCGACCACATCCTCCAACAGTGGCGGTATTTCAAAAAGCTGAAAATTCGCCGACAAAATGAACCTACTTCTGTTTTTGCCGCAGTACCACTCATGAAACGGAGTAGTGTAGGTCAAAGATGCCGGACCATGAGAAAAGAGAGATTCTTACGAGAAGCCTGCTGCTTCATATGCACAGCTAAGGGACACCGCTCAAAGGACTGCTAACGACGGATTTCATGCTCCAAATGTCAACGGAGGCATGCTTCATCGCTATGCTTGCAGTCGACAACCGAGAGTCAACCACCTAAACCTGACTCGGATAAAGAGTACTATGCGGCTACGGACTCGGGCAAAAACGTCAAGCATAGCAAGACCGTACTGCTTCGGACTTTTCGGGCATTAGCTGTCTCCCAGGAGCGACGATGCTTCCTTCGCGTGGTCATTGACGGTGGCAGCCAAAGGAGTTTTTTACGTGAGGACATCTCACGAAAACTGAAGCTTCCTGTTGTAGGGGAAGTCTATCTCGCCATCAACACGTTTGGAAACACTCGCCGAAAGAAAACTCGCCAATATCTTATTGTCCGGCTAAAACTACAAAGCCAGTTTGATCATTCAGAATGCACTCTGGACATGGTTGAAATTCCCGAAACATGCCAGGATATTCATCATGCTTGGCTGATGTTCCTTTCGTGAAGAAATTCGAAGAAACCGGAAAAAATATCAGTGATTCAGACAAATTTGGTTGGAGCACTGGAGACGACAGTATTGGACTTCTAATCGGAGCAGATCAAATGGGGCTGCTTTTGACAGCTGAAGTTACGCGCCATACTAACTCTAGCCTTGTGGCCGTGAGCACAATTTTCGGGTGGACGTTTCATGGTGCCACAGACACCGGAAACCAATCCGCGCCGTCTAACTGCATGTTATGCGTCTTGCGCAGTAACATCAGCTGGCCGGAGCAAGATTGTCGCCAAGACGACATTGCCCGACAGTTTTGGGACTTAGAGACTATGGGAATAAGCACAAACGACAACGGTGAGATCAAAAACCCAGCGTTAGAGGAATTCGAATCGACTAGTTACCAAGATTGAAGGACATTATGAAGTGGCTCTTCCGAGGAGCCCTATCGAGAAGACAGCTCTCGGAGACAACCGTTGCGTGGCCATGAGAAGATTAACTACTATGTTGCAACGCCTGCATAAGAACAAAGACCTTCCCGAAAGGTATGACAAAGCCATACGACAGTACCTCGTAGACGGTCACGCAGAGATTGTTTCTGAGGCACGTTTTACACCAGAAAAGGACAAGCGGATTTACTATATGCCCCACAGAGAAGTACTCAAGAAAGATCGCACAACTACAAAACTATGAGTTGTATTTCATGCATCGTCATCTACTCCGGGATTTCTCTCACTGAACGAATGCCTGCACAAGCGAGTCAACTTGAACCCTGATATACTGGACCTACTACTGAGGTTCAGGACGTACCCAGTTGGACTCAGTGCAGATGTGGAGAAGGCATTCCTCCAAATCGGCATCCAGGAGAAAGACCGTGACGCCTTCCGGTTCTTCTGGTATTCAAGCCTACCGACTGGAACCCCGGCAGACGAACTGCAAGAGTGGCGGATGAAACGTGTTCCTTTTGGAGCTACATCAAGCCCATTCCTCCTCTCGGCCACTATTCAATATCACCTGAGTAATGCTTCAGAACAGGACAAGAAGACGGCGGAACTACTGAAGACATCGTTATACGTTTACGACTTCCTTGCCGGAGCGGATTCAAAAGGCAGTGCTCTACGCATCTATGAGCAAGCCAATCGCATCATGCTTAAAATCGGCATGACGCTGAAAAAGTGGTCGAAATATTCCGCTTTTCTGCAGGATCATTTTGACGACAGCGAAAAACGACAAGCGGAAGCAAGCAATCAAGAGCCCGTATTGCCTCCTGAAAACAGAAGAGTTTTTGGCATCGCTTGGAGAAAAGATGACACACTTCACCTTTGCATGAAATCTGCGCTTCTTGCATCCAGCTAGACACCAGCGACAAAGAGGACCGTACTCCAAGCAGTAGCTGGAATCTTTGACCCACTAGGATTGATTTGTCCATTTGTCATCAAAGGAAAAATCCTGTTTCAGCAGCTTTGGATACAGAAAATTCGTTGGGACATGCCTCTTCTGGATAACCTGAAGTCTGAATGGAATGACTGGATTCATTCTCTTCCGAAGCTGCAAGAGACAAGAGTCAAACGCTACTTGATTTCAGACGCAGAAAACAGATCGGACTGTTGGGAAGTTCACATATTTTGTGAAGCAAGTCCGCAAGCATATGGGGCGGTAGCTTACCTTCATTTCGTGAACAGCGCAGGAGGAACGGAAACATCGTTCTTGTTCGCAAAAACGAGGGAGGCTCCAATCAGAAAACTTACCGTACCTAGGTTGGAACTCATGGGAGCGCTCATCGCCGCAAGAATAAGTGCCTACCTGAAAAACAAGGTTTTTTACAGGACAGTTATCACGTTTTGAACGGACTCCTCGATGGCATTGGGATGGATCCGTGGCGGCAGGAAGTGGGAATCGTTCGTCTAGAACAGAGTGGCGGAAATACACGGAACGTCCCATCCAATTCAGTGGCGTCATTGTCCAGGATCTTTCAACCCCTCGGATACACTAACTCGAGGTTGTTTGGCTGACGGATTGATTAGCAGCTCACTTTGGTGGGAGGGACCGACCTGGCTTATGTTGCCAAAGAAGATTGGCCAGATGGCATTCAAGTGTCAAGCCGCGATTTGTCAACAGAGCTGACACATGTGGAGCTGACAGGTTGCAACGAAGATGAACTAGCACAAGTTATACCTGTCGAGAGGTTTAGCAGTCTTCATAAGCTTTTCAGAGTGGTTGCATGGACCAGAGGATTTTGTGAAAGAAGTTCCGAGCGACCTACAGGACCACTCTCTACATTCAAAATAAGTACGGCGGAACAATGTTTGATAAAAGCAGAATAAGCGAAACACTACCGTCAAGAGATGAACGATATTAAGTTAGGGCAAGATCCGAAAAACACCGAGATCGCGATGCTTCGCGCGTTTCGATGGCAAAGGACTGCTGCGAGCGCGAAGTAGTTTATCATACTTCACTGTAAACCAAGACCCGTAGAACCCTAACATTCTACCGTCAAGATGTGACTTCACGGAGTTAATCATCGACTCGGTTCACAGAAGACTACTACACAGCGGAATCAGAGATGTGTTAGTAGAATTGCGGGAAAGATTTTGGATACCAAAAGCTCGCCAGCGAGCCTAAAGCGTCCTGCACTCATGTAGCACATGTAAAAAATACAAAGCAAAGTCAGCCTCAGCTTCAACGGCAGCTGTTCCGGAAGAGAGACTTCGGAACTCCAACCCATTTGATATAATAGGAATTGACTTTGCCGGGCCCCTACAGGTTAGAGGAGAAATGCGCAAGGTGTATGTCCTCCTCATCACATGTGCTGTTCTAAGGGCTATACACTTGTAAAAAGCTTCAAGTATGACCACAGAAGCATTCATGTATGCTTTCAAGAGGTTTATAGCTCGAAGAGGCGTGCCAAGTGTAGTTTATTCGGACAACAGCCTTACATTCAAGCACGCAAGCAAAGAGGTGCGTTCCCTGTACAGACTCTGCTCTTCTCACGAAATGCGCAACTTCGCTGCTGAACGTGGCATCACAGGAACGTTAACGTGGAAGCTGCACCTTGGTGGGGCGGATTCTGGGAACGACTGGTCGGTTCTGTAAAGCGAGCCCTACGAGTCACGTTGGGCAAGGCATTTGTAACCGAAGAGCAGTTGGGCACCCTCATGTGCGAAATAGAAGCAGTCGTAAACTCTCGTCCTCTCACTTTCGTGGAAAGCACAATAAATGAGCCAGAAGTCATCACACCTGCTCACTTTATCATCGGCAGACGTTTAACATCATTACCAACTGTGTGCACTGAACTGTGTGAACAGAATTCTGCAGAAATTACGAAAAAATGAATTTACCACCAACAACTCTTAAATCTTTAATGGTCGCGATGGACAAAGGACTACGTTCTTCAACTGTCATCATTTCGTCGTGTCAAGTCAAAAAAGACCATATATAATAAACTTGGAGACGTCGTGCTCATCGAAGGAAAGGGTCCACATGGAATTTGGACGACAGGAATAGTTTGTGCTTGCAAAGTCCGAATCTCGAATGGACAGTTCCTGACCCGTCCTGTTCAAAAGTTGTACCCTCTAGAGCTCGCCATGAGCCCCGGGGGGATGTCACAGAAGTAGAGGATTATGAAGTGCGCGCGGCGCAGTAGCACTGAAATAAAGAAAGAGGAAGGACGCTTATTCCCAGTTCTGGTACGCCGTGGGCGTCTTGGCTCTTCCTGGTCCCTTCTTCAACACAGAGGGATTGCGAGGCAGAGCAGTGCCCACTAAGGTTTGTCTGCTTTGCTGTTGTAGCTGTGTGCAATATGGGCAGTAGCGCAGAAGATCGCCGGTCGGGTGATGCCTATTGCAGGTGATGTGGGAATTCAATGCACCGTTCGCGTGAAATTTGTTACTAAAAGCTTCTGCAGGACGAGTTAAAAGGGGGCATTATGCAGGAAACCTACAGGAGTGGCAGTGGCAAGGCGGTTGTGCCTAGCCTGACGAGCGTGATCCAGCTGTTGCCTACGGGAGAGCGCGGGAGCAGGGCAGTCAACCAGTGGAGGAGTTACTTGAAGACTCTCCTGCGCTGCGTCATGGGTAGCCTGGTTATTCAAGCAGAAAAAACTTCAAACGTCATCTAGAGGCTAGATCTAACCGCGCACAAGTCAGTCGATCTTCTGAACTCTCTAGCTGTCCCATGCTCTGGGCTTACAAAAGCGCTCCACAAACGACGGCAGGGAATCTGCTCCCTCCTGAGTACCATTCTAGTGTCCCGGTACACCGCGGTACCATAAACTTATGACGCGATCATAAATTCTACGTTTCGCTGAGGGGGCTCACAATTCCCATCCTAGCTTTAATGGTCGAGGCTCTTTCTTTCGCTGGGATCCTGCCTAGCTGAGAGCTCAGACAAGAATGCTGTTTTGAGGCCTAGTTTGGCCTAAAAACACTTCGGTATTACACTCTCTAGTGAACGCCCCTCAAGCTTTTGTACACGTTTTAGTGGGGGGGGGGCGAGAAAAAGCAAGTAGACAGCTGTCACTCAGTCATTTCCGAAATATTCAATAAGGGCCACTACCTTCAGGTCAATAGCCGGCCCGCGGGCGAGAAAGCACGCGGCGGCAGCGGGTGAGGGTGAAAAGCGGACGCTATACGCCGCGCCGACGAGGGCGCGTAACAATGGATCTCGCGGACGTGCAGCCGTTCCGCGCGGTCAGGCGTCGATCACCACCATTCAATTGTCCGCTATGTTAACAATTCTGAGAACCTTGCGGGGCCATCTGCATTCCTATAAGGGTGTTATCCCCACGGCATTCCTCCGTACAGACTAGCAGTTACCAGAGAGCGCCGCGGCGAATTGGCGTCGACCACAGCATGATGTCGGTAGTGCTGTGCTGCTAGACCGAGTGGCGGGGATCTTTCCTTTCACAAGCTTGGTCCGTGCGCCTGGCCACTACACAATAAGTGTACGTTACAACTCCCGCCTTTAAGATGGTTACTGGACCTCTTGGTTCAGTCAATACGAAAAGAATTAAGAAGGGCCACTCTGTTCCTCTACCCTTTAGCAATAGCACTAAAAAAACTCGTGAAAGGAGTTGAGTATAACCACAAATCAGCCTCCTACCATTTCGGCCGTTCAGTTCATCCGAGGTTTCTCTCACCTAAACTACAAACACAACCTAATCACTAGCCATTCAAAAGGAACAGAATACTCTAGAAAACCAAAAACGTAAAATAATAAAAACGCCAAATGCGAGTAAGAAAGAAATTGGGTCTCGTCACTGGGGCGCGTTAACGCGGTGGAGAACAACACATCTCAACCTATGACATAGATGATTTCGATAACTGCAAACACACACAGTCATTCCGGCACTCAACAACAAGAACAAAAGGACCAAGCACTGGCTAAGAACATGAGCAATTTCGCCGTCAAAACAATAAAACATTAAGATTGCATTGTCGCTATGCTCACGCACGCAAATGTCCTATTTCACAGCGTAGCATGATAACATTCGTTCCAGAATGTTCAGCTGTGCTTCACGTCCTTGGCGGTGGGCACAAAGTTCGGTACGGTGTACGGATGGAGTAACCAGGGCATCACGTCGCACACCAACACCGCACACACACAACACCATAGGAAAAGGTCTGGTGAACGGGAAAGTTCATGTCCGTCTGGTGATGTTAAGGCTGTTGGGCATGTCAATACTATCCTCCCGAAGCAACATTCTGAAAAAAGGGCAGTGCATTCGCGTATTTCCCGCCCCCTCTCCAGATAATCTGGGACTGTATAGCGTTGCAAATTCAACGCAAACGTCGAAAATGTAGCCCCATGAGGCAAACACGACTTCATGGAAGATGGAGCGGAATCGCAAAATGCGATGTCGAATTCTGACCAGCACGCCGAGTGATCATGACTGCCGAATGCCCCAACGTAATGCAATGCTTCGTCCTCGCAGCGTGAGCGAAGGGTTGGTGCCGCAGCGGAATGGCGCCCGCGAACGTAACTACCATTCTTGGATCATTCTTTTCCTTACTTACCTGGTGCCTCGCAGCAAAATCCTCACAAGCGTCTGTTATTAGTGAAAGCCGCTCGTGCACGCTGTGGGCATTGCATGCAGCGACCTGACCAAGCTAGTTTTAAGCTGTCACACCATACACTCATCCTGGCATCACTCAGAACTCGGCTGTGTGACAGGCTGCCACGTCTCAGAACTTAATGAGTTCAAGCTGCCGGCGCGGCACCCGTCGAAACCTCGGTAATGGCAACAAGCGACACTAAAGCTACGAAGTTTTATCTCAGACCCCGGTTTTGCGAGACCGCTGGTTGCGGCTCGTTCTGGTGTTTCCTCGGTATCTGCCTCCTCAGAGGGTTTTTATTTTTCTTCTCTCTCCTTTCTCCTATGTGCGAGATTCTGAACGCCCAACGCGGAGTTCACTTTCTTGTTTGAGCGGAATTTTGAACGCGGCTGGCGGCAAGACCTTCGTGCGCGACGCCAGTCTCCTCCGGTCCAGCGAACAGAATTAGGTTACTGCCCCTGGTAGCAAGCTCGGTTAATTTTAGCTCAGTGGCTGGTGCAACTGTTACTTGTGGGCCTGCATCTGCAGCGTAAGGGTACCCTTTGACTCTGCGGTTATAACGGGCGCGCTCGCTGCAACGCACATCATCCTTGCTTCCATTTTCATGCAGCTGCCCCCTGCTGAGCCACTCGCATCCTGTGCGCAGCCACGGCAGCTTATCTCGTTCTCGTGGGACTATAAATTTAAATACGGGCTGCCCCTACTCAACTTTTTTGTCAGTGCATAACTCGGCCTGTTCGTAAGATGGATCTGCCTTGTGCGCTGCAGCTTCATCCTCAAATTTTGCTTGCAAAGCTGTTGGTCATGTTCTAGCTACGCTTCATTATACTGCTCTAGGGTATAGCCAGACGCGCTTAGCTCGACGCTACTCATCACAACGTGTTTTTCCACACGTTGGATACCGGCAGAAATGCTAGCCTCGTGTAGGCGGTGATGGCTGCTTACTTTGTCATCGCAATGTTCAACTTAGAAATATTAGGCGGGACCATTCAACTTCGCTGGAACTATACAACTGGCTGGGTCTGTGCACCATTGTTTCTGCTCGCGGGTGCGTGAGCGTAAGGGCGTCTGCATTCTCCGCTCCAGCTCTAACTCATACCTTTGAAACTGCTCTTCAGATTCAAGCTTCAGAATTTGTAAATGCTCCTTCGACTCCTGCAGCTCTCTTTTCTCTTGCATCTACCACCTCTCTGCTTCCAGCTTCAGGCTTTAAACTCTAACATCATTCGTCTAAGAATTATTGCCTCAGATTTCACTTGTGCTACCCCTCCTACCGCCGTTCCTCCCTAAAGTAGCGCCTCATGTGGATGATCATTTTCGTCTCCTACCGCCATGTTCGCAAGCATGATTTACGTAACTACCATGCAGCATAAGACAGCCTACACCGCCACTACGAAGCGCAAGAAATCTCACTCACCCGCGCCTTCAGTTGTCGGCTTCGGGTCGTTGGCCGGAGCGGTGTTTTTTTTTCGGCCGCTACACTCTGCGCGAAGCTCGGCTGGGTGCGATGAAGGCGGGCTTGAGTTCGCGTGCTGCCCTTGGCTGTGGCCTGCTGATTTCTTCGGCCAAATTCTGCCAACTGCACCAGTTGGCAGAGGTAGGTAGGTAGGTAGGTATGTAGGTAGGTGGGTGTGTAAGTAGGTAGGTAGGTAGGTAGGTAGTCAGGCCAGCAAGCCGGCAGGTAAGTAGGTAGGTAGGTAGGTAGGTTGGTAGGTAAGTAGGCAGGCAGGTAGGCAGGTAGGTTGGCATGTAGGTAGGTAGGTAAGTAGGTAGGTTGGTAGGTCGGTAGGTAGGTAGGTAGGTAGGTAGGTAGGTAGGGAAGTAGGTAGGTAGGAAAATAGGTAGTTAGGTAGGTAGGTAGGTAGTTAGGTATGTAGGTAGGTAGGCATGTAGGTAGGTGGGTGTGTAGGTAGGTAGGTAGGTTGGTAGGTAGGTAGGTAGGTATGTAGGTAGGTGGGTGTGTAAGTAGGTAGGTAGGTAGGTAGGTAGGTAGGTAGGTAGTAGAGCGCGAATGGCCAGACAATAAATTCAAAGAGGCCATCCGGGGTGATAAATGCCGTTCTCGAGCGATCAGCATCCGCTAAAGGCACCTGCCAGTGTACAGAACGTAATTCCGGGAATGAACAGACTTTAGCCCCTTGTAAGCAATCGAGGCTACCGTTAGTGTGTGGTAGAGGATAGACGTCCTTGCGCATTAGGGTGTTTAGGCGGAAATAGTCCACAAATCTTAATCCAGCCGTCCATCTCGTTTACGAGAACAACGGGGGAGGCCCAAGGGATGTTTTATTGCGAATGATGTTCCGTTAAAGCATGGCACGTACGTGCTGATCGATTACGTGACGCTCGCCGGAGCGGCGCGTGGGAGCCAGTGTCGATATAATTGGTGACAATAGAAGTACTGCCAAGTGACGATTGTGCACAGTCGAACGACGAAAGGAAACTCAACAGGAGTTTCAGAAATTGACATTTCTGTGCGGGCGCGAGAGCGTTGTCAATTGAAGCATGAAACACGTCGTTGGAAAGTTGTGTCGTCATAGAAGGTGCAAGAGCAGCAATGTCATGATCAGTGGTAAAGTCTGGTACGTCAACGCCCCCAACAAGAGTCCATGGGGTCGACAATGCCAAGGCATTCTCTCTGTAGCAGAGAGCATCGTCTTGCGGACCGTTTGGTAACAGTCATCGTAGTTTCGCCACAATAAATCACCAGCACAGCGAAAGGTAACGGTTTGCATCTGTGGTGGCGGTAGACGTCGGATGGCGTTAAAATCGCAGTTGCAACCCCCCCAAAAAGTACAACCAAGCTTCACAATAACGGTGGACTGGGGCGGAATGTTCGCGTCGATGGCTGCGACCACTTTTGCAGTGGATGAAGCAGAATTATCGTCACTGGTCTGGTCTGGTAGAAACAGAAAATTCAACTTCGGCACGCACAGAGTCGATGAGAACGTTGTGCCGAGACAGAAAGTCCCATCTCAGAATGACGTCACGAGAGCAGTTGGGAAGCACGATGAATTCAATGACATACAGTACGCCTTGGATGGAAACGCGAACTCTCAAGCCGCCAAGGCCTAAACGGGTTCGGAGTATGTGGCTCTTAGGATAGTCCAGAGAGAGGCGTCCTAACATTACAAAATTTGCGGCAGAGATCACCTCAAATCCCAAAAACTACTGCTCCAGTATTGACCAGCGCAACAGTCGCGGAACCTTCGACTGACACGTCAATAACATTTGCGGGGGACAGTAAAGGGCTTGGACTTGTTGACGGCGACGCAATTCTTCCCCCGGGACAGCGGCTGTTGGTTTTCCTCTGCGGCAGGGGTGGAACGATGACGCATCGGCGACACCGAGCGGCGCGCCGCAGGGACTGAGAACGACGGGGTCGGTGAAAGGCTGGGGGTTGGGAGCCCGGGGCGCATACGACGGGTCCGGAGCGGTATGGGGCAGCGTCAGGAAGAACCGTATGTGGGTACGTAATAAGGATAGCGGTATTCCGGAGGAGGACAGTTGGCAGACAGTACACGGCGACGGCAGTAACGTGCGACATGTCCAGGGCAGTGAAAAAAAAGCAAATCGGCCGCTTGTCCGGAGTACGCCAGAACGTCGTTTATTGGGTCCAAAACTGAGCCTGAGGAAGGGGTCTTGGCGGAGCCGGGGGTTGAAACGGCGTTCACGTCTGAGCAAGCCATCCCGCGACTTCGGCGAAAGTAATCGCAGCAGCCACGCGAGGTTGCTAGACAAAAAAAGGCAGCACGTTCGCCACCTGTTCTTACATGAAGAAAGTCTTCAACGTCATGATCGTCTATCCCACTGAACATAGCGGGGTCCTGCGGGCGTATGGCTCCGGGGCAGACAATCGGTGGCACCTGGCCCGCCGGAGAAGGCTGATGAGCTGGTTCGTGGGACGATGTGGTGGGCACCGCCGGTTGCGAAGCTCCAGGTTTTGCGATGAACCCACACACTGCAACAATTGAAAGGGGGTTTATTTATAGCAAAGCGCAGTCGCCGAAAAGAGTAGACCGTGTTATGTCTAATACACTAGTCTTCGGCTCGTTCTCTCTCGTGGCCGCTGCAGGCGATGAATGGTGAACCAGCCATACGAGTGGGTTGGACAGTGGTTGCATCATTTTTTCATCACGGTATAAAGACATCCACTTTGTTTTGTATTTTGTTTAATAAGTGCAATTAGATTGTCCCCCGACAAAACATTTAAATGGTTGCTAATGTTTCAGGCTGCTGAGCCATATTTATGACAGATGTTAGTGACAATAACAATTCACTGCATGTCGAAAGGCTACAATTTATTGTTTGTTGGCACACAATTTTAACAAACCATCACGGTGAACTCGGTTATAAAAACCACACCTGTCGCATTTGTAAGCACTTTTTGTATTTTTCTGCAGTGTGAAGAACGTTACACTCACAATTCTTCTGTTATTCCAGAAAATTTTCGTACTCAAATTATAACGTTTAGTAATTTTGGTACATCAAAATATTATATTCAACATTTCGCGTTCAAGAAACGAGATTTAAAAAAAATGTGCTATTGTTAATAACTACGGTTTGCAAAAATGGCTTAAGGTACATCGTAACATATTAAATTGCTGTATTTTTGTTATATCTCAAACGTGATATTTTTTCATTGGGTGATTTTTTCTCACGTTGCCCAAAGTCTTGCAATAAACAGCTTTCTTCCTTATCCAAATAAACCTACGTTTGCGTTTATTCCCTTTCTGTTTATTGCCATAAGTACACGTATGCATTGGTGAAAGTTCTAACTGGATGTGTTTACTTGTTTTACTTCCTCGCAAACATGTTATCTCTGTTGCATTTTTTGAACGCCACGTAGGCGCATGATTTTAGTTTCTTTTGCCTTGCATGGGTAACAAAAACGATTGTTTAACCATATATGTGGCGGAAAAATTAACTCGTTGCCGAAGAAGTGATAACACAAAAGATTGCTGGTGGGTAATAAAATTAGTTTTCTCTCAGCAGCGTTGCAATATTCAGAAGATTTGGCAGTTTTGTAGTTGTCAGAAGTATTCGAAAGAAAATTCAACAAGGATGTGATTAGCAGAAAAATAACGTAGGCGAGTATGGAACGGCATTGCTTTATAGCTAGCCACCTAATTGTCGTATACGAAAGAAGGATGGTATCCGCCTTTATCTGTTGATAGCGACCACAGACAGGGAGCATATTCAAAAATATTTCGAAGTGCATTGTTATTACTGTACAGTCACAGTCACAAAAGCTGTACAGTCACAAAAAGGCAAGAAGGTGCAACTCGTGGAATCCCCATCCCGAAGACTCGGTAGAAAATTCTGCGGCTCGGCTTTTGTGTCAACATACTCGACCCTGCGGAACCGGTGCCTTGAGGGTGGGCTTGCTGTATAAGAATTAAGACATTGAAACATTGTTTTTCAACAACAAGCAATTGCTTACTGATTGATGCTACTCTAAAATAAATGTTAAGGTACAAAAAATTACTGTCCATAGTCTCATCTGTGCAATATCGGATTCTGAGAAAGAAGTCTATTATCCAAGAAGCACCGAGCTTTTCTTAGTTACTCGTTGTATAGTAGACCATTGCCAATATATTATTAGTTTATTCAATAAATACATCCGCTTTGTTGTGTATTCATTTTTGTAACCTCTTTAAGGATAGTTTTAGGACGAAAAAATTGTTTGTTTTAGGCTCCTGAACAAGATTTCTTCCCTAGGTAACGTTCCCTAGTTATTGGGACAGTTACTAACAGTGCCAAGTTACTGATACAGTTGAGACAGTAGAAATGCTACAATTACTCCTTTTTCCGTATAAAATTAGCACACAACATCACGGTGTACTGGATTTTAAAAACCGCGTTTGTGTCATTTGTCTGCAGCTTACATGTTTTTTTGCAGTGTGAAGAATGTCACACTGATAATTCCTTGGTCTTTCCAGAACGTGTCATACTAAACTCATACCGCTTAGACATGTTAGTTCATCAAAATTTTATATTCACAATTTTGCATTAGAAAAACAAGATTTTAGAAAATCCTCATTTGTGAGCAGCTATCCTTTGAAAAAACGATAGAAGGTATATCCTAACGTAAAGAATTACGGTATCTTCAAAAACTGGTAATTTACTCCAAGTGTATCGCAAACGTGATCCTTCTTCTGCGGTTGAACTTTTCTCCCGGTGCTCAAAGTGTTGCTATAAACAGCTCTCTTTACATTCAAAAAACTCACATTTGCGTTTATAACTCCCTTTCTATATTTTCGCCTAAAGTACACGTATGCATTGGCGAAAAGTTTAAGTGGATGTGTTCATTTGTTTTATTTCCTCGCATATAATTAAAGTCTTTTCCGTTTTCGAAACGCCACGTAGTTACATGAGTTTACTTTCTTTTACCTTGCGTGGGTGACACAAGCGGTTATATAACCGCTTTAAATGGTTGCACTAGTTACCTTTTTGACGAATCAGTGTTAATACGAAAGATTGAGGTGAATCATAAATTAAATTTTTCTCGTTAGCTTTGCAATATTAACATTGTGTTGGTAAATTTCTAATTTTCAGAAGACGAAGAGGTTAATATTTATTTTTTTAAAAGACTTTGAGATATTTGAGGTATGTACTTCGAAAAAACGTGTGTTTAAAAGTTCTTCAATGCAAGGCAAGGTGAAAAAAGTATCTCATGTTATTGGGTAGGAATAAAAAAAATAACAGATCAATACATTATTGTGTTATTCTTGGCAATTGACGCAGTAGAGCACAGTTTATTTACGAACCGAGAAACCATGTGAAATCTATTTACAAATACGTGACCCGTATTTTTTTCGCTTGTTTAGGGTCGGCTACTTCATTTTGATTACCCGAATATAGCGGCTGGTGCTTCTAGTTAACAAAGCATTTTCAATGTACTTAGCAGAGGGATACCCTCAGTGTAAAAAACTTGACTCCAGCAGCTGTTTTTTTTAAGCTCACTGACAGTTTAATATGTGCCTTGCACCGAACTAAGAAAAAGTAAGCCAAAATATTATTTTAACGTACTGACACCACTGTGAACCGACAGAAAAAAGAACAGTGCACTAGCGAAGAAAGACAACCTAATGACGCAATGCAGTCACACACATTGACATAGCCTAGTTTCATATACGCCACACTTTTCTATGAACCTCACACTGAATATTATCATCTTCGACAACGCCTACTAGTATATCTGAAAATAGGAATTTTGGGGCTTTTTAAACAAAGTATCTAGTTGCAACAAGCACGAAAATAGTTTGAAAGAAAATTCAACATGCATTGCGATTAGCAGAAAAATAACGTAGCAAGTAAGGCATGGTGTTGACTTTATAGATGGCCATCTAATTGTTGTATCCCCCAGAAAGGCAGTATCCGCTTTTATTCGCAGGCCGCGACCACGGGCAGGGGCGCGTATTCGCAAATACTTCGAAGGTGCCGTACATTATAGAAGCTCTACAGTAACAAAAAGGCGAGAGTATCCCGCTCGTGGCAGCCGCATCACGGAATATCGGTAGAAAAGGCTGCGGCTCGTCTTTTGAATCAACGGACTCGACACTGCGGAACCGATGCCTTGAGGTTCGTCTTGGTGAGTAAGACTTAATGCACTAAAACATTGTTCTCCAGCAACAAACGATTGCTTCCTGATCAATATTACTCTACAATGAATGGTTAGGTGCAAACAAAATGTGGGCCATAATCTAATAAGTGACTTATTGGAATCCTAAAAAGGAGTGTATTAATCAGGAAGTTCCGAGCTTTCGTTTTTTTTTATTTGCTCGATGTATAGTAGATCATTGTGAATATAATTTTAGTTTTGTCTATAAATACATCCGCTATGTTTTGTATTTTTTTAACCTCTGTTGTTTCGGTACAAACAAATAGCTGGTAAATAATGTTTTCAGCTTCTGAGCCGGATATGTCGTATAGGTAATGTTCGCAAGGTAATGAAACATTTCTTAGTGACATTTACAACTCACTGCATGCGAGAACGCTACAAGTGCTCGCTTGTTTGCACAAAATTTGAACATAAAATACCGGGCAACTGGATTTAAAAAAAAACACAGGTATCTCATTTTTCTGCACTTTAGTTGTATTTTGCAGTGTAAAGAATGTTACACTGATAATTCCTCGGTTTTTCCAGAACTTTTTACTGTTGAAATGTCATCGTTTAGTGATATTATTACATCAAAATTTTATATTCATATTGTGGCATTCAAGAAACGACATTTTAGAAAATGCTCAATTGTTAGCACGTATGGTTTGGAATATGATAGAAGGCATATTATAACACTAGGACTGTCTGTATCTTAAGAAACTGTTTTACTGTATGTATGTCTCAGACGTGACCATTCTTCTGTGGCTGAATTTATCTCACGTTGCACAAAGTATTATAATAATGAGATTTGTTCAATAATAATGTACTTTCATCTACGTCTGTTTCTAAGTTTCTATTTTTGCCAGAAGTACTATAAGCATTGCCGAAAACTGGAGCTGGTTGGGTTTATTTCTTTTTGTTTATCGAAAATATAGTATCTCTGTTTCGTTTGTCTAAGACCAGGTAGGCAAGTGTTTTTTGTTGCTTTGCCCTGCCATGCATAACAAAAACAATTGTTTAATGGCCCTAAATGGTAGGACTTTTCTGCTTGCCAAGAGATAATAACAAAGATTGCTGCTGAATTTAAAAATTACAGTTCTCTAATTACTTTTGCAATGAAACATTTTTTTACCGTTTTTTTAGTAATCCAAAGACCATGAGGTTTTTACTTGCTTTAAAAAGACCTCTGAAGTTCTTCAAGAATATACTTCCAAAATGCGTGTTTTCTCTATACGTTTTGTCAAGGTAAGACAAGGTGAACCATGCGCCTCATAATGTCGCGGAGTGATAGCATCAATTCGAGTATTAAATACAGTAGTGGTGTTCACTTGGCAATAGAGGCTGTAGGGCCAAGACATTTTTTTAAATGAGGAACCAAGCTGAACAAAACGTACGTAGAGGGCATCCGCATTTATTTGCAGACGTTTAAAATCGGGACTCAAATAGGACATTTAAAATCGGGACTTTCTGGCAACTGTGGTATAGCCGGGAATGAAGCGGTGGATGGAACGGCTGCTGCTGCTACCCTCTTGAATACAGTAGACATAACCACATTACCCTACACCGACGTGAAACCACACAGCAGGCAACAACTTCGCAAAACATGGCAAGCACACTGGAGGGAACAAACAGACAAGTTACACGTAATTAAACCCCACTTGGAACCATACACCACCGACACACGTAATAGATTATACTGAAGTCACCTTGCGTAGATGACAGATCAGGCACACTCATGCAATGCACTCGCACCTTCTCACTGGGTCTCCAAGACCTCTGTGCAGAAGGTGCGCAGACGCCCTACCCGTGATCCACATCCTTATACAATGTAAGGCACTTGACACAACACGACACAAATACTTCCCACAACTACACACGTGACATATCCCACCACACCCGTCATACTTCTTAAGAGACGAAGCCATGTTTTCAAAAAAACGCGTTTTCGAGTTCCTTACCGACGTAAAAAATTTTACATCTCATTTCTTATTTTGCACATTGACCATCTGGCCCTTTACACCAGTCATCTTCATTACGTTGTGTTTTACTTTGTTTATTTTTACTGAAATTTTCTACTTTTACTTTTATGTCACTTTCATGTAATCACTATTGTTTGGCGCTCTTTGCCCTTAGTAGGCCTTGCGCCATTACACTCCAAACATCATCATTAGTCTTGAGAGTCGACCGATTCCACGCTGTGAAATCGGTGATTTGAGGCTCGCTTGCTGTATGAGAAATGAGGTAATAAAACCTTGTTTTTCACCAACAAAAATAGTTTGCTGATCAATGTAACAGGAGAACGAATGTTTAAATACAAAATAAATACAGGCCACAATATCAGAAGTGCCTCATCAGAATATGAGAAATAAGCCTATGATTCAGGAAGTGCCGAAGCTCTGCTTTTTTACGTACTTGTTGTAGGGTTCACCATTGTCAATACAATATTACTTTAGTCTCGAAAGACATCCGCTTTGTTTTGTATTTATTTTTGTAACTTCGTTTAGGCTAGTCCCGGAAGAAAAAAATAGATGGTTTTTAGTGTTTTAGCTTCCTGAGTCAGATAATTTGTAAAGGTAACATTCCCAAGGTTTAAAGATGGTTTTTTGTGACATTTATAATTGTTGCACGCGGAACGCCTGCAAGTTACGCTATTTTTTTGTGTAAAATTAGGACACAACATCGCTGTGAACTGGACTTTAGATATACGGTTTTTGTTTTGTTTCTCTGCCATTTACATATGTATTCGGAGTGTCAAGAATGTTACACTCATGATACCTCTGTCGTAATACTCCATGAGTATTTCACGTTCAGTAGTTTGCCTTCAAAAATTGAAATTTTTACTGTGCTCAATTGGTAGCAGCTCTGCTTTGTAGAAATGGTAAAAGGTACATCCTAGCATTAAACGTTCTGTCTGTGCCGAATATTTCTCGCCGTTTAAGTATTCTGAAGTGTGCTCTTTCTTTTTTGCCTGAATTTCTCTATATTACCCAAACTCTCGAAATAAAAACCTTTCTTCAATATCCAAAAACACTTTCATTTGCATTTGTTACTTCACTTTCTATTTTTGTGCCATATGTTCACGTAAGTATTGGGTGAAAAGTGAAGCGGGTAGTGCTTATTTGTTTTCTTTACTCGTATTTATAATATCTCTGTTTTGTTTGTTTAAGGCATCGCAGGAACTTGTTTTTACATTCTTTGGCCTTGAATGGGTAACAAAAAAATTGTCGTAACGGCCCTAAGGGGCGCGAAAAGTTAGCTGGTTGTCGAAAGAGCGAAGTTTTAAAAGAATACTGGCAAATAAAAAAAGGAGTTTTCTCATTACTTTTGCGTCCACGACAGTTTCTAGGACGTTTTCGTGTGACGTCAGAAAATTGACTTAGCTTGACTGCGCTAGTGAACGGCTTGCCGAGACCCCTACCCAGTCAATCCGCCAACATCTGCCGCCGACGGGTTGTCGCAATTGGTTGGCTCAGTTGAAAATAAGGCAGAACACGTTTGTGATATAAAGAATGTGATTTCTTTATTTTGTTAGTTGGCAAACAACATCAAGTTCCTAGTTCGGTTCGCTCTACACACACGCTGCACAAGCGCAAGGGGAAGCTTCGCTGACCTGGTATGATAGTAAGAAAATCAAGTAACAAATGAAGGCGATAGAAGAGTCAGAGTAGGTAATACAGGTGCTAAGGAAATAAAATAACTCCATCTTTTACCATACAGCGTGCACGAAGCAAAATTAAAAAATCTAATCGCTAGACCTGAGCTACTGCTGAAATTTTGGGGACGCCTACTGCACGAGCACTGTGCAATGAATAGTCACCTAAGCTCTTTGAAACACTAAACAAAAGTAAAAAAGTAAACTGGTTACACATTAAATTCCTAATGTTTTAAACACAGGCAGCCCTGGCTTGTGGCCGAGTGGTCTGGAGGGCTAGGTATGTTATTTTGAAGGTCCGCCTTCGAAATAAATATACTACATTTCAATTTTGGAGAGTTGATTACATCGTTCTTTAATGAATACACCTTTTGTGGGCAGTAACATTCATTGCTCAACGAGCGAGTTCACAGAACGCACGCAGACTGACATTTACACTTGCAACGTCTCGTTGGTGTGCTGTTGCCACAGGCCAGAAACAGCGGGCCTTTGTCCTTGTGCAACCACGCTTTTATGATACAGGCATAAGTAAGGCAAGCACCAAGGATGAGGGAAAACACATATTATGGAGTGACTGCGGTTATGCGGAGGGCGTTCATTCACTGCGTAGGCCACAGCTAGTCATTGCACAAATCCAAGCCGTCCTGGTAGGCTTGTCGGAGCCATTGTCCACCCGACAACCTGACAGAATTGCGGTAGGGCGCTAATTTATATATCGGTAATGTCCATTCAATGATAACGTCGGATGCCAAGGATGTTGTTTCACAGAACCGAAACCAAAATGTTTATGTATATAATCTTGGGAGTCTTCCAATCACGTAGCACCGTGTCCTGACGTCGCTCAGTTGGTAAATACACCAATAACTGCGTATGATAGTTTTTCTTCTTTCATTCTTTTTAAAGTAAATACCGCCCTGTTGCCGGATAAACGATGAAAAGTGTGTTCATTGGAGCCAGTGTACGGAGTCGAAGGAAAAATGGCAGCTTGAAAAATTCACTTCAGCGTCCCTTTAGAGCATTAAAATCTGGTTTTGCAACAACACACATCAGCTTCCTGATGAATCTTACACTGCATTGAATGTTTAGGTACAAAAAAATACAGGACACAATCTCATCAGTGCCTTGCCAGATCCTGAGAATGAAGTTTTTTTTATTTAGGAAGTGCCCAAGCTTTGGTTTTTTACTTACTGGATGCATAGTACACCATTGTAAATATATTACCAGTTTATTCGACAAATAGAAGAAATTTATTTACATTTGTAACCACAGTTACAATAGTAACTGTGTCTGTCTGTGTGTCCTTTCTGTAGTCTTGTTTCTAGCGCTGTTTTATAAGTTACTTATGTACCAACTGGCCCGCCTTCAATCTGTGTTACAATAGCCCCGACACAAAAATTTGAGGGCTTTTTAAGTAAGTCTGATATTTTGTAGAGGTACCTCTAAAAGTTATTGAGACAGTTCTTACTGACATTTACAATTAACTGTATGCTAAAAGCTACAATTACCGGTTTCTTGTTATAACATTTGCACACGAATGATGGAGAACTGGGCTTTAAAAAACTGCAATTGTATAATTTTTCTACCATTTTATTATCTATATACAGTGTCAAGAATGATACACTCATAATGCTTGTGTCTTTCAAGAACATTTTGACTCTTTGCATCGTAAAAGTTATTGATATTACTAAATCAGAATTTTAAATTCACTATTTCGCATTTAAGAAATTACATTTGACACTTTGTTCAAGTGTTAGAAGCTATATTTTGAACACATGATGCAAAGTAAATGGGAACATGGGTATAAGGCAACGGGCCCAGTTATTGTTGCAGAGTGGTTAGAACCCATCGTCGTTTTGCCGCGCAGGTTATCCTTCCACCCTCAATCTTCTGCTCCTTTCCGTTATCGTTCCTCGGTCAGCCACGCTTTCCCGTCCCTGCTCGTGTCAAGGATTTGCATGCGTTCAGGGATACAAACAATGCCGTCTTCCCAGTGATAGCCATTACGAGCTCCCCTCGCCCTACAGAAGTCGACCGCATCAACATCGGTAAAGCACAGATCCAAGGATATCAGCAGACCACCTGCTGCTCCGTCCTTCAGTGGGCACGGGAGCAGCTCTTGTGGCAGAATGTTCAGCCCCATCGTATTTTTGCCCTGCAGGTGTGTAATGATATTTGACTGTACGCTAGGGCACCAGAAATCGATTTGTGGTGCCCAAGGGTTAATGTGCGTCAATCGATTTTTGGTCCCATGGGTTTATGCCCACGGGATAATTGGGCATCATTATCGACTGCAACGATGTAGCAATGCTGCTGTTAGAGGCACGCGAAGTGGAAACTAACCCTGGAACTACTCAAAATATGAAACTACGATCCACCGACTCAGCTGAAAGTGAACTCTCAGA
Source organism: Haemaphysalis longicornis (assembly GCA_013339765.2). NCBI lineage: Eukaryota > Metazoa > Arthropoda > Arachnida > Ixodida > Ixodidae > Haemaphysalis > Haemaphysalis longicornis. Next base: position 80,588,470 of record CM023454.1, read on the forward strand.
TAGTAGCTCAGGCGAAGCAAGCACAATGTTGCAAATGCTAAGAGATAAAAATAAAATAACGCTCAAACCGCGTAAAGGTGAAGCAGAAATCAATTGTGATGAACATGCACAAGATGCAAAACTATCGAATGTGTACAGCATGCCGCAATCACTATACCACAAGTCTTGTGCCTTACATAAGCTTGTACACGATAATATTGTAGTAAAGGAAACCTGAGAACAGGTGTCCTCTGAGCAGCTTGTCTTAAATAACCGGATAGATGACTTCGATGACAGGTCTGAGGGAAATAATGTTTTTGTGGCATTGGGAACAAATGGGAATCTTAGGATCAAACCGAAGCAAAGGCGATCACTCTTGTATCGTCTGCACTTGAAGGTGATTTTTCCCGGGATTCGTAGAACGTGTGCATCGCGTCGGCACCCTCTTTGAAGATAAATTATGGCCCGTCATCAAGAAGCTCAACAACAAAATAAAAGAACACATGCTTTCACTGCGTTCTAAAATAGAGGAAAGCAATTCCTCAATGTCTGGAGATTTTTCGCCGGAGAGAAGACTTGCAAAAAAAAGCATTAAGGAGTTGCCAAAAGCCGGCCACACTCCCCTATCCATCAGCTGAACTACAATAAACTAGATATTGATGGCAGGTGTTACGTGTATGACACGGTGAACGATATGATCAATGAAATTAGGTGCATGTTATTAGCACATCTTGCCCCGTCGTTACATCAACTGGGGATCGAATAAGAACCAGCGAGGGGTAGTTGTGTATGGTTTTTAGCACAACCATTGCTATCAACGTTCAATGTATTTGTTTGCTAGACATCACCTTAGGTGTCAATAATAAACGAGGAGTACTGAATTCTTCTATCGACGCCTAGAGTGCTGACGTAGTTTCTCTCACGGAACATTGATTAAATTCTAACATTCACAACACCGAACATTCACAACACAACACCGAAAAAAACCGGTGGGATCGCACATAAAACAAAGGGGGTGGTGCCTTGCTTATCATTAAGAAGTTAAACTATTGTAAAGCTATATATTTTAGGAGTGACCAAGAAGCCATGTGGTCATGACTAGAGATTGGTCTCCGAAATATTTTATTATGTTTTGGTTACTGCTCGCCCTCTTATATATCTAGTTCTGTATCTGAGTTACGTAATGCACTTTACCATATTTCTAGGCGACACCTTTGCGCACCTCTTTTGCTATCACGCGGTTTTATTTTCAGATTATCAGCTGCTTTCGAGACCCTCCTTTCTCTCTCTCTTACGCTTCTGAGACTAAGGAATCTTTCTACAATTTATTCTTTGCCGCAGATGATAACTGAAGCCACAAGAACTATAATAGTAGTGCTAATACTCTACCTTGTTCTAACTACTCATGGGGAACTTGTGTCAAAGGTTTCTTACTTGCGTGGCATACCCGACCATTTGATACTTTCATTCGATAATAACAATGCATTACCAAAATCGGCTAAGACCACTCAGCTGATTGGTGCTTACAATAAAGTCAATTTCGATGCCATTATTAACGAACTATTCAGATTTTTATTGATATTCGCACGGGCGATGTCAATGGGAATTTGTTCACATCAAAAATGTAATAAGTGATCAACAAATGTGTCACTATACGCACGCAGTCCTCAAATCCTGAGGCGCCATGGTATAACATCACCTTAAGAAACTGGCCAAACGCAAAAACCACTCTACCGGGCGGTAAAACGATTTCCATCCGAAAACCGATTGATTTAATATAAACTTGCCAACCCCTACTATGTAAGCGCACTAAAAAGCGCTAAATTTAATTTTCTTCAGCACACCTCACATCATATGCCGCGAACCATAATTGGGTTTGTTTTATTGTGTTGCTTTTACCGCCCGGCTGCGCCGGTCTGTGTTATCTCTGCGCCAAGGGAAGCGCGTGTTCCATTCTTTCTTTCTGTGCCGCATGTGTTATCTGTTGTGATAGGGAGAGCATTCCGATCTAACGTGAACAGCCCAGAATAATCTTCTTGGATCTACTATGTTCTCGATGCGAATCGACGTTTCGAGAACCACGCGCGCCAAAAGATAAAAAGCCTGCAGTGCGGACGCCGGGGCATTCGATTCGACGTCACTCGCCTGTGCAAGTCACTTTGTTGACCGCTGCTTCGCCGCCTCTGTATTCTTTTGAGTTGTTAGGGGAGCACAAGTTCGCTCCAATAAACGTGTTTCTCATTCAACACCACTGCATCGTCCTTGTCTTCGTGACATCTGGTGGAGGTGCTGGGTACGCACCTTCATGCCCACTACAACCTCGAAAAGCCGCCAAGCCAGTCCAACAAGAGCCAGCCCCCGCCTGCAAGATTTACCGCCCGAGTTCGGTCTTCTGCCAGAAGGGCCCAAGAGAAGGAACGCTGCAACCAACACCATGGTGCAAGAAACAACGTCGCCAATCATCCTGCAGCAGCCCCGAGAACCGCCATCGTTCCGGGGAGCCCCCGCTGAAGACCCCGAAGAATGGTTGGAGAAGTTGGAGCGCGTCCGCATCTTCAACAGGTGGGACGATGAAGAAACGTTCCGGCATGTCTTCTTTTACTTAGAAGATGCTGCTCGAACTTGGTTCGAGAACCATGAGAGCTCTTTGACCGACTGGACTCAATTCAAGAGGGAGTTCCTTAAGACCTTCACTACCGTGGTGAGAAAAGAGCGAGCTGCGCTTTTGCTTGAAACTCGAACGCAGCACCCCAACGAAGGAGTCGTGATTTTCGTTGAGGAGATGAAGCGACTTTTTCGTCGTGCGGACCCTGAAATGACCGAGGAAAAGAAGCTCAGGTTTCTAATGCGAGGAGTGTGAAGCAAGAGCTTTTTGCTTGTCTAGTCCGTAACCCCCAAGACAGTGCCGAATTCGCGTCTGAGGCGGCCGCGATGGAGAAGACGCTAGAAATTCGAACAGGCAGTACGACCGCCCTGTCAACGCGCTGTTCTCGGAGACCATCGGTGCGCAAATGGAAGCTCCGATACATTGCGAGAGACCATCCGAGCAGTGGTCAGGGAGGAGCTTCGGAAGCTTTTTCCAACGACGCCGCAACCTCAAGTGGCTTCCCTGACCGACGTAATCCGAGAAGAAGTCCAAAACGCACTGGGAACTTCTACGCCGTCGGAAGCACCCCGCGAACCACAAGCCATGACCTACTCCTCGGCTGTTCGTCAACCCCGCCCTGCTCCAACCCGTCGTCAAGAGGCTGAGCCATACCGCCGTCCAACGCCGCCCGCCCGACGCCCTGTAGACCAATACCAGACGCCAAGGAAGACCGACGTGTGGCGAACGCCCGATAATCGCCCGCTGTGCTACCACTGCGGAGAGGCCGACCACATCTACCGTCGCTGTCCCTACAAGAGGCTCGGTTTCGAGGGTTCTCCGTCGACGCCCCACGCCCCCGATACGGCCAGCGCCCTGCTGAGATCGAAGAATACCTCTCCAACACCAACCGAGGACCAGCCCGCTTCAACCGTTCACCGTCGCCCTACCCGTCTCAGTCACCAAACCGCCGCAGCACTGCTGACTTCTCACGTGGAAGGTCCCCCAGCCCACGGGGGGGAAACTAAAAGCAGCAACTTCGGGAGGTAAAGTTGCACAACGGCGAAAAATGAAAACCCTCCAACGACGCAGCGACTCGCTGAAGACCATCATTCACGACATGCCCTCATCCCGACGACCCGACCTAGCCCTAACGAGACTCCTGAACACGACAGCTACACGGCGCGACGCGTACCCGACCTGACCAAGACGTCCGTTGAGAAGACGACGACAACGACGATGCACAGTGCCCGACCATCAACACGTACAAGCAGAGATACGACGCCCCGACGAACCCGCAACTCGAGGACGACTGCATCTGACGTCAGGTGTCCATCGACGGCTTTGACGTAGTCGCCCTCGTAGACACGGGAGCTGACTATTCGGTAATGAGCGGACCATTTGCGTCTAAACTGAAGAAAGTTATGACCAGATGGGACGGTCCGCACATACGCACAGCAGGAGGCCACCTCGTGACGCCAAGTGGAACGTGCACATCGCGCGTCACCATAGACGGCACAACGTACCCTGCGGCGTTCGTCGTTCTGCCTAACTGCTCCCGCGACGTGATTCTCGGAATGGACTTTTTGACGGACAACGGCGCAATAATTGATCTGCAGACCAAGTCGATAACATTTTCCTCCAATCACTCCACGACGCCGCAGCCGAACCCCGATCACCGTGCTGCTGTCAGGATCGCCGACGATCACATCACCCTGCCACCCCGCGCAAGCTTGATGATCGCCGTCTACTGTGAGGATGCTGCTTCTGACATCGACGCTATCGTAGAGAGTGATCGAAGGTTGCTTCTCGACCGCGGTGTCTCCGTCGCAAGAGGCATTGCGCACTTTAAGCAACGCCAATCTCACGTTTTGGTCACTAATTTCACCGAAGAGTACCAGCATTTAAACAAGGGAGCTGCAATTGCGTTCCTCGGAAGAAACGCAAGAAGCAAGTGATGTGATCGCAGTCGCCGACTTTGAACGCACACGTAGAAACATTCAAGCTCCCGCAGCCATTCGACGTGAATCCGGCGCTACCGCAAGAACAACGGAAAAAATTATTGGCTTTGCTGCGTCGCTATAGCGAATGTTTTTCGTCGAGCGCAAACTACGTCATACCCCTCTAGCGAAGCACCGAATAATAACCGAAGATGGAGCCCGACCTACCCGACAGTCACCGTACCGCGTCTCTTCACACGAACGGGAAGCCATCCGGACTCAAGTCGACGACATGCTGAGCGATGACATTATACAGCCATCGAAAAGCCCCTGGGCTGCGCCCGTCGTACTCGTAAAGAAAAAAGACGGCACATTAAGGTTTTGCGTTGACTACCGGCGACTGAACAAAATCACGAAAAAGGACGTGTACCCCCTCCCCGAATCGACGACGCCCTCGACCACCTCTGCCACGCGAAGTACTTCTCATCGATGGACCTGAAGACCGGCTACTGGCAAATTGAAGTGGACGAGAGAGACCGAGAGAAGACTGCATTTATAACCCCAGACGGCCTATACGAGTTCAAGGTGATGCCGTTTGGGCTGTGCACAGCACCAGCGACGTTTCAAAGAGTCATGGACACTGTGCTAGCTGGCCTAAGTGGCACACCTGCCTCGTATACCTCGACGACGTAGTGGTATTCGCCCGGACTTTCGACGAACACCTTGCAAGGTTGGAGTCTGTACTCGAGGCCATTCGTACGTCGGGGTTGACGCTGAAGCCTGAAAAGTGCCGTTTCGCATACGGGAACTCAAGTTCTTGGGCCACGTCGTCAACGCCGCGGGAGTCCTACCTGACCCGGCAAAAACTTCAGCTATTGCGAACTTCCCAAGGCCGAAAGACAAGAAGGGCGTGCGGAGATTTCTCGGGCTGTGCGCATACTACCGGCGCTTCGTCGCAAACTTCGCACGCATTGCAGAGCCACTCACGCGCTTGACGAAAGATAGCACCCCTTTCAGCTGGGAAAACGACCAAGAAAAAGCATTCGGCGAGCTGCAAAAACGCCTGCAAAGCCCGCCCGTGCTCGCTCATTTCGACGGAAATGCCGAAACGGAAATGCATACGGACGCCAGTGATATAGGCTTGGGTGCCGTCCTTGTCCAAAAGCAAAGCGGCTGCGAAAGGGTAATCGCCTATGCTAGCCGTGGTCTGTCGAAGGAGGAGAAAAACTATTCTGCCTCTGAGAAAGAGTGCCTGGCTATATATATGGGCGATTTCAAAATTTCGCCCATACGTGTATGGAAGGCCATTCAAGGTTGTAACAGACCACCATGCGCTGTGTTGGCTCGCCAATTTGAAGGACCCCTCTGGCCGTCTTGGGCGGTGGAGCTTGCGCCTGCAGGAGTTCGACGTTACAGTCGTTTATAAATCCGGCAGGAAACACTCCGACGCCGACTGCCTGTCCCGCGCCCCCGTCGACCCACCACCACAAGACTCTGATGAAGACAGCGCGTTCTTCGGGATCGTGACGGAGAGCGACCTAGCCGCCCAGCAGCGTGCCGACCCCGACTTACGCGTCATAATCGAGTACCTCGAGGGATGCAACGTTGCCGTTCCTAGGACCTTCAAACGCAGCTTACCAGCATTCAGCCTGAGAAACTCCGTCCTTGTGAAGAAGAATTTCAGCCCCGGAACAAGAGCGAATTACCTTCTCGTCATCCCCGCGGACCTTCGTGACGAAATTTTGGAAGCGTGCCACGACGACCCGTCTTCCGGACATCTCGGCACAGCCCGCACTATTGGAAAAATCAAGGCGAGGTACTACTGGCCCGTGACTGCTCGTCACCCACTACGTCCAGCTGCCGTGACTGCCCGCGACGCCGCCGACAAGACCCGCCGGACTTCTGCAACCGATCGCCGTCCCATCGAGACCATTTCAACAGATTGGAATGGACCTTTTAGGCCCGTTCCCTACGTCACGATCACAGAACAAGTGGATTGTCGTAGCGACAGACTACATGACGCGCTACGCAGAGACCGCCGCTCTTCCGAGGGGGACTGCACAAGAAGTGGCGAAGTTCTTTATAAGCCAAGTTGTGCTGCGACATGGAGCCCCGGAAGTCCTAATCACAGACCGCGGAACGGCATTTACTGCGGAGCTGATGCAAGGAGTTTACGCTACAGCAACACGGATCACCGAAGAACGACGGCGTACCACCCCCAAACGAACGGACTAACAGAACGTCTGAACAAGACAATCGCAGATATGCTGTCAATGTACGTTGACGTTGAACATAAGACTTGGGACGAAGTGCTCCCGTATGTCACGTTTGCGTACAACACGGCTATCCAGGAGACGACGCAGCTGACCCGTTCGAGCTTGTCTACGGTAGAAGGCCGACTACGATGCTCGACGCCATGCTTCCGCACGTAGAAGACGACGACCTCAACGCCGACGTCCACGGATATCTTCAACGTGCGGAGGAGGCCCGCCAGCTCGCTCGAGTTCGTATAACGGACCAGCAGCTGGTGGATGCGGGCCGCTACAACCTCCGACGCCGAGACGCCGAGTACCAACCAGGGGATCGTGTGTGGGTTTGGACTCCCATCCGACGACGCGGACTCAGTGAGAAGCTCCTGCGAAGGTATTTCGGACCCTACCAGATTCTACGACGTGTTGGCCAACTTACCTACGAAGTGATCCCCGATGGTGACTCCGGCACATCACGACGACGCACGCGGCCTGAAGTCGTCCACGTGGTTCGCTTAAAAACTTTCTACGGACGATGACGAACTTTTATTTTCATTTGTTCGGACTGTCGCTTATGTTAGCATCGGGTCGATGCACTCTTAGAGGGGGGGTAATGCCGCGAACCATACATTGGGTTTGTTTATTTGTATTTTGATTTTTACCGCCCGGCGGCGCGGTCTGTGTTATATCTGCGCCAAGGGAAGCGCGTGTTCTATCTTTTTCTTTCTATGCCGCATGTGTTATCTGTGTGATAGGAGAGCATTCCGATCTAACGTGAACAGCCAGAATAATCTTCTTGGATCTACTATGTTCTCGATGTGAATCGACGTTTCGAGAAACAACGCGCGCAGAAGATAAAAGCCTGCAGTGCGGACGCCGGGGCATTCGATTCGACGACACTCGCCTGTGCAAGTCACTTTGTTGACCCGCTGCTTCGCCGCCTCTGTATTCTTTTGAGTTGTTAGGGGAGCACATGTTCGCCCTCCAATAAACGGTTTCTCATTCAACACCACTGCATCGTCCTTGTCTTCGTGACATATGCTTATAACTGCGCAAGAAAATGTGGGGGTGTCGGCAGACCTAACAAAGATATTTTCATTCACCTAGTTGATTGCAAAGGTTGTGCTGTACCTGATGCAGACTGCTCATGTGTTGAAGGCTGTTTTCAGCCAAAACTTTGTCGCGGCTTTTAATTTTTTATTGTCGGGCGAACCAGCCAAGGACTATTACCAATAAATCATATGCGATTGATTCATGTGGCTTTGCTAAAATATTTCCATCGTTTAAACCTTCATGTCGTCCCGGAAGCGACCTAACCACCACAACGTTTTTGAAAAGCACTCCTAAGTACTCCCCATTATATTGTCTTAACTTTATCAACAGTCACTGTATACTCGCGAATTACCAGTTGCCTCGAAGAGCAGGAAGGTGGATGCTCAGCATATATCTGGTACTAAACAGTCTCCTTACAAATATCGCCCCATCTCATCAAGAAATGTCCCATGTAACATTCTAGACCATGTTTTGTTTTATCATCTTGTGAGGTTTTTTTATTCTAACTCGTCTTTTTCGGGCGCACACAAAGGTTCTCACAAAATATCCTGTGAGACAGTTTCTAGCATTCACCCATCAACTTCACGTCATTTTGAACCATCGTTCACTTGAACATTGTATGTTCGTAGACTTTGCTATGTTTCCTCACCCATTTTCTGCAGCGTTTTTGAATGACGTGAGGAAAAAAGGACTTGGCTTGACGGGTGTACTGAAAGGCTGGCCTACATTCTGACAGATTCAGGCGGTACAGCATTAGGTCTGCCGGCTGGTGGAGAGTAGTTGCAATTTGACTGTCCAGGTAAAAATAGGCCACGACATGTTTTTAATTTGAAGAACATACCTTTATTTTGTTTGTTAGCTTGTACACTGTATCAAGGTTAAAGTCAACGTCGCTCCTCACAAGCGCTGTACAAGCGCTCATGCGACACTTGGCTGACTAGTATGCTAGCAGGACAATATAACGCAAATTGAATGCTACACAAGAGTTAGAAAGGGTTCTATAGGTACTAATGAACTGTAATCAACTGAAACCTTTACCATAAAGCATGCAGCAAGCAGAACAACGGTTCAGGAAACTTTTTTGTGCAGCAGCACGACCACACATCTGCGAACACTCTGTCTAAGAAAAGCAATTTCTACGCGTGAGATATTAAGAAAATTTGGGGGAAGCATGCTTCACGAGCTTTATACATAAATAGTCATCTAAGCTGATTGAAATGCTACAATAACTAAAAAGGTCAACTGGTTATAGCCGCATATGCCTTACATTTCTAAACTTTTAGCACATTTCTCGTGGCCGAGAGGTCTGGAGATCTGAGTATGTTATTTTGCAGGTGGCAAGTTCGAATATCTACGGTACATTCTTTTTGTTTGAAAGTTGCTTTCTTCTTTCCTGGCGGATGCTCTGTGTACTGAATAGACAATTGTTATGCTATGACGTTCAGTGCTCCACAAGCGAGTTCGCAGAACGTTCGCAGACTGACACTGACCCGCTAGCTATTTCTTGTTGGCATGCTGTGGCCATATGTACCGACTGCTTACGGGCAGTGGGCGCACCATAGAATCAGCGGAATCATGGCCTGGTTCGAACATACTTCTATTATACAGGTGCCAGTGAGGAAAGCTCCAAAGATTAGAGAAAACACATTGAATTTGAGCGTCTGAGGTGAAGCAGCGCGCGTTCCTCTACTGTATATGACTCGGATAGTCATTGCTACAATTCGAAGCCGTCCTGCTAGGCATTTCTGAGGCATTTTTCAGCCGACAACATGACAGAAGGGCGGAATGGTAATTAAAAAGGTATCCAGAATGCCGATCCAATGATAACAATTGAGCCATTTTACAGCCGACAACGTGACAGAAGTGCGGTATGGCAATTACGAAGATATCGAGAATAACCACCAAAGATAACGTATGATTTCAAGCATGTTGTTTCACAGAATCAAAACCGAATGTTTAGTGACAGCTAATCTTGGACATCGTCCAATCACGTAGAACCTTTTCCTGATGTCAGTGCGGTAAGTTGGTGCAGCCGCCACAAACGGCCTATGGTAGCTTTTCGTGTTTCATACTTTATAAAAGGAATAACGCCCTATGGCCCACGTAAACGAAAAAAAGTGTGCTCATTTCAGGCAGATCATAAAGTGGACGCATGAAGAGGAGCTTGAAACATTTCTATCACTGTCCCTTTGAGGCCTTAAAACCTTATTTGGTAACAACAAACAATTGCTTCTGATCAATGTTACCTACATTGAATGTGTAAGTACAAAAACCTACAGGACACAATCTCATCAGTGCCTTAACTGGTTCCGGAAATGCAGGTCATTATGCAGGAAGTGACGAAGCATTGGGTGTTTACTTACTCGTTGTATAGCACACCACAGAAAACACAATATTAGTTTGCTATAAAAATACCACCGCTTTTTGTGTTTATTTTTGGAAGAAGCTGGTACTAGAATCCCGATGCGAAAAAAATGAAATGCGTTTTATTATTTTGCGCTCCTGAGACAGATATTTGGTATAGGTAACGTTCCCAAGTTATTGAGACAGTCGGTAGTGACATATACAAGTCACTGCATGCGTGAGTGCTACAATTACTCTTTTGTTGGTGAAAAATTTGGATATAACCTCTGGGCTACTGGATTTGAAAAACCGCATTTGTCTCATTTCTCTGCTATTTACATATTTATTTACCCTGTCAAAAATTTTACATTCATAGTGCTTCATCTTTCCAGTACATTTTCACGCTCAGCATCATACCATTATTTGATAATATTACCTTAAAATTCCAAGTTAAGTATTTCGCATTAAAGAAATTACAATTTATATAATGCTCAATTGTTAGCAGCCATCTTTCAAACATGGTAGAAGGTAAATCATAGCATAATAAAATACGGTACCTGCCGAATATGTTTTGCACACTACGCATTTTCAAAGGTTATCTTTCTTATGTGGCTAAAATTTTGTCACCTTGCCCAAAGTCTTACAATAAACAGCTTTCTTTCATATCCAAAAAAAACATTCATTTGCATTTGTTTCTTCTCTTTCTATTTTTTTCCGTAATGGAACAAATATTTGCATTGGTGAAAAGAGTAACTGGTTGTATTTATTTGTTTTCTTTCCACACCAATACAATATCTGGCGTCCGTTTGTCAAAGGCAACAAAGGCATCGTTTTAATTTTGTGTTGCTTGCATGTGTATCAAAAACAATTTTTAGGGTTTTAAGTGGCGAGACAAGTTCGCTCGTTACTGAAAGGGTTATAGTTGCAAAAGATGCTGTTGAATAATAAAACATTTTCTCTAAGTGCTTTTGCATTGGCAAAAATTTGTTTGAGGTTTTGTAGTTGTCCAAAAACGATGAGGTGTTTACTTGCTCTGAAAAGACCCCTGAGGTATTTCCATACATTTCGTCAAAAAGTTTTTGTCTAAACGTTCTTCAAGGTGAACCAAGTCCCTCATAATACTGCGGTGTGATAGCATCCATTCCAGTTATCCATTACAGCCTAGACATCTTGCGAACCGAGAAACCAAGCTGAACTAAATTTACGCAGAAGGGACCGGCATTTATTTGTAGTTGCTGAAGGTCGGCGACTTAATTTTGTGTACCTGATTGTAGCCGCTGCTGCTTTAATTGGACAAAGCTTAGAGCAGTGTACTTGGCAGAGGGAAACCCTGACTTCGAAGAACTAATCTTCGAATCTGTATTTTCAAACTCATTGACAAAAAATGACTTCTTTGCACGGAAATCAATCAAAAATTCATCTAAATAAAATTTCGGCGTACCAATCGTGCTGTGAATTGAATGAGAAAAACCTGCACGTAAAAGCACGATCCATTATACACAAACTATTACACTATGAAGAAAAAATTTGAAATAGAATATTTAAAATAAGCCGCACTCTTTCAACAGGCTAAAGCCCGGTAATGGGATCTTGAAGAGCGTGTACTATTACAGGTGTAAATATGAACGACGTTGTTTTTATAATAAAGTATCTAGTTGCAACAAACACGAAAACACTTTGAAGAAAATACAACGAAAGCTATAAGGACTAGCAGACGAATAACGTAGACAAGTAAAAAACTGTGGGCGTTCTTGATAATCAGTCCCGGAAGCTCCACGGACTGCCGGGAACACAGATACAGCGCTTGAGTTTTTGCGATGATAAGCCCGCCAGTCCGGAAAGTGCCCGAAGCAGCTCGTGTTTCTCAGACAGACAGTGTTGGGCGATCCTTTGACGCGCCATCCACCCTGGAAGATTTTGATCCCTTAACTAGTTGACAACGCCGTACGAGCGCTGAATTTGAAGAAGATACGCAACGGCAATCGTCTGCCCTTGCTTCGCTGAACCACCAAGCCCTCCGCTCGGCAGCACTGCGTTCGCAAAACAGGAGAGCGAAGTTGTGAGCATTGTTCAAGTTGTTGACAGCAGCCAGAGGGCGTTTCTAGACGTTGGCTAGCTGGTGTACAACAATTCAGGTACGTGCTAGACTAAGATTTCGCACGTAGTGGGTGCTATACAAACTCATACGCTACATATCTATGTGTTTTGGTGTGCAGACAGCGTTCGAGTTTTCCTGACTCCACGTGGAGAGGGGGCTTCTCCCTCTGCCAGCCAACCCGTGACACTCTGAACCGCGAAAACACCGGCTAGAAGTGCCTGTTCTGGATGAGTCGGAGGATTGTCCTCGACAGCAGTCGTTGTTGTACCGCAAAGCTGCCTATGGCAAAGACCTAGCTGATCGTCTCGGGTAACAGAGCGACGTTGACAAGGATCACTAGCGAGCGCAGCACCTCATTGCGGGGCACACTAAACTCTCCGGGATAAAAACACTGCGCGCCACACCTTCGGCGCATTAAAAACTCATAGAAAATATATAAAAAGAGGTCCTAGGGCCTTCATACTTTAAGAACTGGCTGAGAGCGCATGTGCATGAGTAAGAACTGGCTAAGAGCGCATGTGCGCGTTCCACAACTAACAGCCGTGCTGATGCCCACGACCGGTTTCGTCATTATCAGATAAGTAGTCACTCCTGATGTCTGCAGTGTGCTAGGGCAGCACCCACTCATGGTTTCTCTAGACTGTGAGCCACTGCGGAGGCGGCGGCGGGAGATGCGTCTCAGAAACGAACGCACATCATTGAAATGCGAACGTCCCCTCTAACGTTTTTTGCCAAGCGTTGAGCGCCTCATGCCCGCAAAATATACTGGCTCTTCCCTTCCACCATCGCACACTTCGGAGAGCGTGAGTGAAAAAGACTTTATTAAATGGCGGCAACAGACGTAGTGTTGCCACTACGCCCGGACGGAGCCACTCGTTGGTCCTTTGGCCACTCTACTAGACGTCCACCTACCTACCTACCTGCCTGCCTGCCTAACTACCAACCTACCTAGCTACTTACCTACCTAGCTACCTACCTACCAACCTACCTACCTGCCTGTGCTTGCCGACCTACCTACCAACCTACCTACCTACCTCCTACCTACCTACCTACCTACCTACCTACCTACCTACCTACCTACCTACCTACCTACCTACCTCCACCTACCTATCTACCGACCTACCTACCTACCTACTTGCCTACCTGCCTCCCTTCCTTCCTACCTGTCTACCTACCTACCTACCTACTTACCTGCTGGCTTGCTGGCCTGACTACCTACCTACCTACCTACCTACCTGCCTACTTACACACCCACCTACCTACATACCTACCTACCTACCTACCAACCTACCTACCTACCTACACACCCACGTACCTACATGCCTACCTACCTGCATACCTACCTACCTACCTACCTATCTACCTACCTACCCACCTACCTACCTACCTACTTACCTACCTACCTACCTACTTACCTACCTTCATACCTACCTACGTACTTACCTACCTACCCTACCTACCCCTACCTACCTACCTACCTATCTACCTACCTACCTACCTACTACCTACAACTTACCTACCTACCTACCTATTTACCTACCTTCATACTTACCTACCTACACATCAACCTACCTAACTACCTGCCTGCCTTCCTAACTACCAATCTACCTAGCTACTCAACTACCTAGCTACCTACCTACCAACCTACCTACCTGCCTGTGCTTGCCGACCTACCTACCTACCTACCTACCTACCTACCTACCTACCTACCTACCTACCTACCTACCTACCTACTACCTAACCTACCTACCTACCTACTTACCTACATACTTCCCTTCCTTCCTACCTATCTACCTACCTAAATACCTACCGACTTACCTGCCAGCTTGCTGGCCTGTCTACCTACCTACCTACCTACCTACCTACCTACCTACTTACAGACCCACCTACCTACATACCTACCTACTTACCTACCAACCTACCTACCTACCTACACACCCACCTACCTACATGCCTACCTACCTACCTGTCTACCTACCTACCTACCTTCCTACCTACTTCCCTACCTACCTACCTAACTTACCTACCTACCTACCTACCTACCCCTACCTAGCTACCTACCTATCTACCTGCCTACCTACCTACCTACCCAATTCACCTACCTACTGACCTACCAACCTACCTACTTACCTACCTACCTACCTACCTACATACTTGCCAGCTTGCCGGCCTGTCTACCTACCTACCTCCCTGCCAGATTGCCTACCTACTTACATTTTTACCTATTTGCAACGATGACATGATCGTTGTCGTAGCAGAATTCACGTGAGTGGTGTAAACTATTCAGCACACTAAAAAAACAAGCCTGCTGCGTAATGTAACCTCTGAGTGTGCGGGTAACCTTAGGAAAAGCCTGTGGGAACGGGGTCGGGGAACGGGGTCGACGCGTTGTCGACCCCGACAAGCGTTTAGGTGCGCCTCTTTCCTTTCCAAAGCCGCGCATACGGGCCGCAATATTTGTCTGGCAACCAGCCTTTCTGATGCAGAATTCGAGGAGGAGGCCGCTCGCACATTTTTCCCGCAACCCAGCATTCCCCCGGCACCGACTACGTATCAATGGCAACCACCAGAGAATGATGTGGCCCAAAATGCGCCGTTCACTCCACAGGAAATGGCAATAGCTCTGGGGGCGATCAACGTGAGGAGCGCGCCCGGTAAAGATGGGATTACATGGCGCATGCTTCAAAACTTGGATGAAGACGCCAAATTGCAGTTGTTATCAGAGTTAAACGCTGTGTGGATGTCCGGTGAGCTGCCAGTCGACTGGAAGCACTCAGTAGTTCACCCCATTCCCAAGGCAGGAAAAAAGATGAATAACATCAACAACATGAGGCCCATCTCCTTGACTTCTACACTTTGCAAGCTTCTTGAGCGCATGGTTCTCACCAGGTTAAGCTACATTCTTGAGAACGCTGGCGCAGAGCCGTACTATGACGAAGGGCAAACTGGATTTCGCCCTGGTCTGTGCACCTACGACAGCCTGCTGCTCCTGCGCAACTTGACCGGCAAGAAGCGCCGACGAACGAAGATCCCCGCCGTGATCGTGGCAGTCGACCTCAAAAAGGCTTTCGACACCGTCCGCCACAGTGCCATTATTGAAGCTCTCCAGGACTGTGGTGCGGGTACGCGCGTAATTAATTTTGTTAAAAGCTTTTTAAATGGCCGCACGTTTGAAATTAGAACGGAGCTAAACCATCCCCGCGTCTTCACCAATACAACTGGTGTACCGCAAGGAGCCATCCTCTCGCCCACGCTGTTTAACCTAGTGATGCGGAAGATTGCAAAACAACTTCGCAACATTCCACACCTGCAGCACACTATGTACGCTGATGATATCACCATCTGGGTTGACCCTCGATGCACTACGCTGAACACGCAGCAAGTCATCGACACAATTCAGCTGGACTTGATACCATTGACAGGTGCCTGCCTCCGACTGGAATGAGTCCGTCTCCAGAAAAGACAAAATACCTCGTCATTGGAGGGCTCGACCATCTGCAGGCACAAATACATTTCACGCTGAATGGTCAACCCATCGAGCGTGCTGCCGACAGGTGGCTCCGGATACTTGGCGTACCACTCCACGAAGACGGAGGGGCCAGTGAATGGATCCGGCAAATCATATGTGTTTGGAAGCAGCAGCTTCATATCATCAAGAGAATTGGAGGCCGCTTCGGCGGGGCAACAACGCAGGTCCTGCGCACACTTACACAGGCCGTCCTGACTTCCAAGGCGTGCTACGGTGGCTCCATGCTTTGCCCTTACGAAGACACAATATGACCGACTGGAGACATTACACCGCGAAAGCCTCAGAGTAATTACTGGTTTACCTCGGCACACCCGCGTGCAAGAACTCTACCGCTATTCCCAGCTGCCCCCCCTCCGCGCTATCATAACGGAGAGGGTCGAAGGCCACAACAGGAGACGCGCCGCAACCCGCGCGGGGCAGCTTGTCCAAAAATTGGCTTCCGGTCAGAGCGATTCGCTTTTCCCGCAACTGCCGGCTGTTCGAGCCCCTTGGGAAGATGTCTTGGTTCGTGTGTCCAAAGCCTCTATCTCGCCTGCGTGGCCGAAACCATAACCACCATGAGCGCGCCGCTATTGCGGCACGCGCAGACCGCCGAGCCCGGCGCCATCTTTACAATAGCAGTCCTAAATGAAACAAAATCTCGCGCTTCACTTTCCTGTATTGACGGCCAAATGCGCATTTCCCGCACAATTCAATTTCTTCACCCTCCAAGCCCATGTCAGACCCGTCTTGCGGCAGTTCTTCTCGCTGCGGAGCACATTGAGGCAACTTGCGGCGCCGGTGACAACCACCACTTCACAATATTTACGGACAGCCCCCAAGCCCTCGATCGACTTGGCAAAACCCCATACGTCGGAACCACCTGCGACCTCATCAAGACCATTTGTCGCAGACTGCGAGGACACACGCAATATAGTCGTTCGGGTAGACTGGGTCCCGGGACACGCAGGCGGAATCGGCAGCGAGACCGCTTACGCGTGCGCGAGCGAGCACTTTGAACTCCGCTCCAACCCGGCGTTGCCCGTCCCATTTGCACAACACGACCCCGACCCCTCAGAAGCAAAAGCGGCAGCACGGCACGCGTCCAAACAGTCGTTGCGGAACTTGGTTCCACCAGACCCCACCCCCCTGCCCGCTGGATTGCCCCGTGGCGCACAAGTACTTCTGCACAAGGCACGGGCTGGTGCCGCGCTAACCGATGATGTGTTGGCCAAGTGGCGTGCGTATGTGCCAAAACGTCACCACCGTGCCGTCGAGGTTGCGCAATCTGTGGCCACAGTTGCCTGCACCTCTTGCTCCACAGGAGCCACGCCCACTGTACACCACATGTTGTGGGACTGTCCCGGCCTTCAAACGCTCCGTTTACAGTATCTTCCGCCCGGCGTCCAGCGGCTTGTGGAATGGACAACCCCGCTGCAACCCGCCACTGCAAGGCAGACGCTGCTTTCTCTGTGGGAGTTCGCGCGCTCTTCAGGCGTCGACCGCAGAATGTAACATTTAAACTCTCCCCCCCCACCTTCCTTTCTTCCCCATGCTGACCGACGTGTCCACCTTCTGAAATAAAGTTTTGTTATGTTACCTATTTGCATACCTACCTACTTACCTTGCTACCTACCTACCTTCCTACCTACCTACCTACCTATCGACCTACCTACCTTCCTGTGCTTGCCTGCCTGACTACCTACCTACCTACCGACCTACCTAACTACTTACCGACCTATCTACCTAACTACCTACCTACCTGCCTACCTACCTGCCGGCCTGTAGCTTCCTTCTGGTCTGCCTGTCTGCCTGCCGATCCACGTTCTTCCTACTTACCTACCTACCTATCTGCCTACCTCCCTACCTACCCACCTATCTACCTACCTACCTACCTACCTACCTACCTACCTACCTAGCGACCTACCTACATACCTGCTGGCTTTCTGGCCTGACTACCTACCTACCTACCTTCCTACCTACCTACACACCCACCTACCTACCTTCCTACCTACCGACACACCCACCCACCTACCTACCTAGCTACACACCCACGTGCCTACCTACCTGCCTGCCTGCCTGCCTACCTACCTACCTACCTACCTATCTACCTACCTACCTACCTACCTACCTACCTACCTATTTACCTACTTACCTACCTACCTACCTACCTACTATCCTGCGGGCTGGCCGGCATGACTACCCGTCTACCTACATAACTACCTATCTACACACCCACCTACCTATATACCTACCTACCTACCGACCTACCAACCTATCTACACACCCACCTACCTACATACCTACCTTCATACCTACCTACCTACCTACACAACATCCTACCTACCTACCTGCCTGCCTGCATACCTACCTACCCACCTACAGACCTGCCTAGCTACCTACCTACCTACCAGCCTGTGCTTCCCTGCCTACCTACCTACCTACCGGCCTACCGACCTACCTACCTACCTACCTACCTACCTACCTACCTACCTACCTACTACCTACCACCTACCACCTACCTACCTACCTATCTACCTACCTAAATACCGTCCTACCTACCTACCTATCTACCTTCTTACTTACCTACCTACCTACCAATAGACCCACCTACCTACCTACCTGCCTGCCTGCCTGACTGCCTGTTTACCTGACTGCTCCCTACCCTCCTGCGTACCTCTTGCCTCCTTGCCTGAATGCCTGACTGCCTGCCTACATGCCTCCCTACCTGCCTACCTACCTGCTGCCTGGCTACCTCCGTGCCCGCCTGGCTACCTACCTATCTTTTTACCTATTTGCTTACCTACCTACCTACCTTGCTGCCTCCCTAACCACCTACCTACCTACCTACATACCAACCTTCCTGCCTGCCTGTGCTTGCCTTCCTGCCTACCTACCTACCTACCTACCTACCTACCTACCTCTCTACCTACCTAGCTAACTACCTACCTACCTTCCTACCTATCTACCTACCTAGTTAACTACCTACCTACCTTCCTACCTATCTACCTACCTGCCTGCCTGCCTGCCTGCCTACCTGCCTATCTGCCTGCCTACCTGCCTGCCTGCCTTCCCACCTGCCTTCCTACCTACCTACCTACATATATACCTACCTACCTACCTATCTACCTACCTACCTGCCGGCCTGCCTACCTACATACCCCCTACTTACCTACCTACTTACCTACTTTTCTTCCTTTCTTCCTACCTACCTACTAACCTACCTACCTACCTACTTACCTACCTACCTACCTACCTACCTACCTACCTACTACTAACCTACCTACCTACCGACTGACCTACCTGCCTACCTACCTACTTACCTACCTACCTACCTACCTACATGCCTACCTACCTGCCTACCTGCCTGCCTACTTACCTACCTACCTACTTACGTACCTACCTACCTACATACCTACCTACATACCTACCGGCTTGCCGGCCTGACTACCTACCTACCTACATACCTACACACCCACCTACCTACCTACCTACCTACCTACCTACACATCCACCTACCTACCTACCTGCCGGCCTGCCTAACTACCAACCTACTCAGCTAGTTAAATACCTAGCTACCTACCTACCAACCTACCTTCTTGCCTGTGCTTCCCGACCTACCAACCTACCTACCCACCTACCTATCTTCCGACCTACCTACCTACCTACTTACCTACCTACCTCCCTTCCTTCCTACCTATCTACCTACCTACCTACCTACCTACTTACCTGCCGGCTTGCTGGCCTGACTACCTACCTAACTACCTACCTACCTACCTACACACCCACCTACCTACATACCTACCTACCTACCCACCTACCTACCAACCTACATACCTACCTACCTACCTACCTACTTACCTAGTACCTACCTACCTACCTACCTACCTACATATCTACCTACATACCTGCCGGCTTGCCGGCCTGACTACCTACCTACCTACATACCTACACACCTACCTACCTACCTACCTACACATCCACCTACATACCTACCTGCCGCCCTGCCTAACTACCAACCTACCCAGCTAGTTAACTACCTAGCTACCTACCTACCAACCTACCTTCTTGTCTGTGCTTCCCGACCTACCTACCTACCTACCCACCTACCTATCTTCCGACCTACCTACCTACCTACTTACCTACCTACCTCCCTTCCTTCCTACCTATCTACCTACCTACCTACCTACTTACCTACCGGCTTGCTGGCCTGACTACCTACCTTACTACCTACCTACCTACTTATACACACCCACCTACCTACATACCTACCTACCTACCTACCAACCTACCTACCTACCTACACACCCGCCTACCTACATGCCTACATACCTACATACCTACCTACCTACCTACCTACCTACCTACCTATCTACCTAACTACCTACCTACCTACTTAACTACCTACCTCCCTTCCTTCCTATCTATCTACCTACCTACCTACCTCCCTACCTACTTACCTGCCGGCTTGCTGGCCTACCTACCTACCTACCTACCTACCTACCTACCTACCTACTTCGACCCACCTACCTACATGCCTACCTACCTACTTCAGGACCCCCACCTACCTACATACCTACCTAACTACCTACCTACCTACCGCACCTACCTACCTACCTACCTACCTACCTACCTACCTACCTACCTACCTACACCTACCCCTACCTACCTACCTACCTACCTACCTACTTACCTAACTACCTACCTGCTTACATGCCTACCTACCTGCCTACCTGCCTGCCTACTTACCTACCAACCTACCTACCTACCTACCTACTACCTACCTACCTACCATACCTGCCAGCTTGCCGGCAAGACTACCTACCTACCTCCCTGCCAGCCTGCCTACATACTTACCTTTTTACCTATTTGCATACCTACCTACCGACCTTGCTACCTACCTACCTACCTACCTACCGACCTACCTATAGACCTACTACCTGCCTGCTTGCCTGCCTGACTACCTACCTACCCCTACCTACCTACCGACCTACCTACCTACCTACTTCCCTACCTACTCTACCTACCTACCTACAATACCTACCTACCTACCTACCTACCTGCCTACCTACCTGCGGCGCTGCCGGCCTGCCAGCCGGGAGCTTCCTTCTTGGCTGCCTGTCTGCCTGCCTATCCATGTTCCTTCCTACCTACCTATCTACCTATCTGCCTACGTCCCTACCTACCTACCTATCTACATACCTACCTACCTACCTACCTACCTACCTCCATACCTGCTGGCTTGCTGGCCTGACTACCTACCTACCTACCTACCTTCCTACCTACGTACACACCCACATACCTACCTACCTACCTACACACCCACGTACCTACCTACCTGCGCCTGCCTGCTACTACACCATACCTAAACTACCTACCTACATAACTATATCTAGCCTACCTACCTACCTACCTACCTACCTACCTACCTACCTACCTACCTACCTACCTACCTACCTACTACCTACCTACCTACCTACCTACCTACCTACTTCCTACCTTTCCTGCCTTGCCGGCCTGACTACCCGCCTACCTACCTAACTACCTATCTACACACCCACCTACCTACATACCTACCTACCTACCTACCCACCTACCTACAATATCTACCTACCTACCTACCTACCTACACAACATCCTACCTACCTACCTGCCTGCCTGCCTACCTACCTACCCACCTACAGACACCCTACCTAGCCACTACCTACCTACCTACCTACCTACTACCCTACCTACCTACCTACTACCACCTCCCCACCAGCTGTGCTTCCTACCTACCTACCCCCCCCCTGTTGTCATACCTACCTACCTACCTACTACTACCTACCTCTACCTACCCTTCCTACCCTACATACCTACTTTCTACCAACCTACCACCTACCTACTACCTACCCTACCTACGCTTACCTACCTACCTCCTACCTACCTACCTACCTACCTACCTACTCTACCTACCTACCACCAACCACCAACCCTACCTACCTAGCTATCTACCTACCTACCTACCTACCTACCTACCACCTACCTAACCTACCTACCTACTTACCCCTACCCTACCTACCAATAGACCTACCCACCTACCTACCCGGTGCCTGCCGCTGCCAGCCCCCTGCTTACCTGCCCTACCTGCCTACCAACCTGCCCGCCTCCCTACCCTCCTGCATACCTTTGCCCTTCTTGCCTGAATGCCTGACTGCCTGCCTACTGCCTCCTTACCTACCTACCCACCTGCCTACCTACCTCTTGCCTGTGCCCTTGCTACCTCCGTGCCCGCCTGGCTACCTACCTATCTTTTTACCTATTTGCTTACCTACCTACCTACCTTGCGCTCCAACTACCTACCTACTACCTAAATACACTCCTACATACCTACCTACATACCACCTACCTACCTGCCTGCCTTCCTACCTGCCTGCCTACAACCCTACCTACCTACACTGCACCTACCAACCTTCCTACCTACCTACCTACTACCTACCTACCTGCCTGCTGCCTGCCTCATACCTGCCTACCTGCCTGCCTGCCTGCCTTTCTACCTAACCTACCTTCCCACATCCTCCCTACCTATATACCTACCTACCTAACTACCTACCTACTACCGGCCTGCCTGCCTACCTACCTACCCGCCTACTTACCTAACTACTTACCTACCTCCCTTCCTTTCTTTCTACCTACGTGCCTACCTACCTACCTACCTACTTACCTACCTACCTACCTACTGACCTACCTAACCACCTACCTACCTACCGACTGACCTACCGGCCTACCTACCTACTTACCTACCTACCTACCTACCTACCTACCTACCTACCTACCTACCTATTATACATGCCTACCTACCGCCTACCTGCATATGCCTACCTGCTTGCCTACCTACTTACGTACCTACCTACCAACATACCTGCCGGCTTGCCGCCCTGACTACCTACCTACCTAAACACCCACCTACCTACATACCTACCTACCTACCCACCTACCTACCAACCTAAATACCTACCTACCTACCTACCTACTTACCTACCTACCTCCCTGCCTACCTACCTACCTACATATCTAACTACATACCTGCCGGCTTGCTGGCCTGACTACCTACCTACTACCTACCTACCTACACACCCACCTACCTACCTACCTACCTACATACCTACACATCCACCTACCTACTACCTGCCTGCCTGGCCTAACTTACCAAAACCTACCTAGCGACCTAATACCTACTACCTACCTACTTACCACTGGCTTGCTGGCCTGAACTACCTACTACAACCTACCTACCTACCTAACTTCCTACTTACCCACCCACCTACCTACATACCTACCTACCTACGTAAAAACTACCTACCTACCTACACACCACCTACTACCTACCTACCTACCTACCTACTACCTACCTACCCATTCCCACTTGCTTACCTACCTACAGACCTACCCTACCTACCTACCTACCTAGTCATACCTACCTACCTATCGCAACTGCTACACCTACCACACCACCTACCTATATACCTACCTACCTACCGACCTACCTACCTATCTACACACACGCACCCTACCTACATACCTACCGTCATACTCTACCCCTACCTATACCTACACACATCCTAACTACCTACCTAGCCTGCCTGCATACCTACCTACCCACCTACAGACCTGCCTAGCTACCTACCTACATACCAGCCTGTGCTTCCCTGCCTAACCTACCTACTACCTACCGACCTACCTACCTACCTACCTACGCTACCTACCCTACCTACCTACCTACCTACCCTCCTACCTACCTGCTTACCAACCTACCTATCTACCTATCTACTTACAACTACCTACCTACCCAATAACCTACCTACCTACCTACCTGCCTGGCTGCCTGTTTACCTGACTGCTCCCTACCCTCCTGCATACCTCTTGCCTCCTTGCCTGAATGCCTGACTGCCTGCCTACATGCCTCCCTACCTGCCTACCTACCTGCTGCATGGCTACCCTCCATCCCGCCGCCTGGCTACCTCCTATCTTTTTACCTAGTTGCTTACCTACCCTACCAACTTGCTGCCTCCCTAACCACCTACCTACCTACCTACATACCAACGCTGTCCTGCCTGTGGGTTGCCTTCCTGCCTACCTACCTACCTACCTACCTACCTTACCTACCTACCTACCACCCTATCTACTGCTACCTAGTTAACTACTACCTACCTGCCTTACCTACCTCCCTACCTGCCGTGCCTGCCTGCCGTCCTACCTGCCTACCTGCCTATCTGCTGCCGCCTACCTGCCTGCCCATGCCTTCCCACCTGCCTTCCTATACCTACCTACCTACATATTACCTACCCTAAGACGCCTACCTATCTATACCTACCTACCTCCGGCCTGCCTACCTACATACCCTACCCTACGGACCTACTACTTACCTACTTTTCTTCCTTTCTTCCTACCGACCTACTAACGCCTACCACCTACGCCGCTACCTTACCTACCTACTTAACCCGTACTACCTACTCTACCTAACGCACATACCTACCTACTGACTGACCTCCCTGCCTACTTACCTACTTACCTACCTAACTACCTACCTA